>JBAMJV010010027.1:0-28423 GCA_037951105.1 Echinarachnius parma
ACGGGCAGAGTAAAAACCCCTGATCAGGGGTTTTGGCAGGCAGAGTAAAAACCCCTGATCAGGGGTTTTGGCTCGCACAGGCGGAGTGAAAACCCCTGATCAGGGGCCCTGAATCTAGGGGGTTTTGCAGCTCGCACGGGCAGAGTGTGAAAACCCCCTGATCAGGGGTTTTGGTACGCACGGGCAGAGTAAAAAACCCCTGATCATGGGTTTTGGCTCGCACGAGGCAGAGTTAAAAAAACCCCTGATCAGGGGTTTTTGGGCAAGGCAGAGTAAAAACCCCTGATCAGGGGTTTCTGCTCGCACGGGCAGAGTAAAAAACCCCTGATCAGGGGTTTTGGCAGGCAGAGTAAAAACCCCACCTGATCAGGGGTTTCTGCCTCGCACGGGCAGAGTAAAAAACCCCCTGATCAGGGGTTTTGGCTCGCAGGGCAGAGGTAAAAACCCCTGATCAGGGGTTTTGGCCAAGGCAGAGTTAAAAACCCCCTGATCAGGGGTTTCTGCTCGCACGGGCATGAGTAAAAAACCCCTGATCAGGGGTTTTGGCAGGCAGAGTAAAAACCCCATCGATCAGGGGTTTTTCCTCGCTCGCACGTGGCAGAGTAAAAAAACCCCTGATCAGGGGGTTTTGGACCAGGCAGAGTAAAAACCCCTGATTCAGGGGTTTTGGCTCGCACAGGCGGCAGTAGAGAAAACCCCCTGATCAGGGGTTTTGGTAAGCACGGGCAGAGTAAAAACCCATGATCAGGGGTTTTGGCTCGCACGGGCAGAGTAAAAACCCCTGATCAGGGGTTTTGGCAGGCAGAGTTAAAAACGCCACTGATCAGGGGGGTTTCTGCTCGCACGGGCAGAGTAAAAACCCCTGAATCAGGAGGTTTGGCAGGCAGAGTAAAAACCCCTGATCAGGGGTTTCTGCTCGCACGGGCAGAGTAAAAAACCCCTGAATCAGGGGTTTTGGGCAGGCAGGAGTAAAAACCCCCTGATCAGGGTTTCTGCTCGCACGGGCAGAGTAAAAACCCCTGATCAGATACGCACTGGGCATAGTGAAAACGGACACACTTTCAAACGTACTCAAGTATCAATAAACTAACAGAAAAACAAATAATTGAATGATGATGGCAACCCAGATTATAGGGTTATTTTACTTCATACACAGTTGGTATTTTTGTATTTCTATGGTTTAATCTTATATGAGAGAAAAATCATATATTATATAAAATAACAACTGAAATAATAACAAAAGTTAATATATACTATAAGATAATTATATAATACACACAATAAACGGTAATGATAATTATATCAATACACATAATTAAAATATCAAACGAACCAATACATATTTTTTTTAAAACTCTTTAGAGCAAAATAATATATTACATAAATTATAACAACTTATAATATATATACAAACAATAGTTACTATACTAATAATAATAATAATTATACATTTATATCGCGCGCACATACTAAGATAATAACACAATGAAATATATACATACTACATTATAACAAAGATATCAATACATATATCATAAATATCAGTCATAATAATACTCATGGACATGAACTTTTGGAGGTACATTTATATTTGAATATGAATAAGAAAAAAATAATGGAAAAAACGAATAATAAGAAGACTATTTGTAATCGATCGATCACATGTTTTGATCGTTCATGATCGATCACAAACCGGCTATCGAGCGTTACGTCCAACTACTTCTCGTCGCGTCGGATGTCGACGCCGATATCGTGAGTTACCGACTTCGGATTCCTTTGAAATTTTCGTCACTTGTCAATGATACTTATATAATCACTTTGTGAGAATTTCAAAAGAATCGGCTTCGTACTTTTGAAATGCTAGGGGGGTGTGCATTTGTATACCTTTACCCAATTATCACAGGTAGGTATCGTGCATGCGAAATCTGACCCTGAGACTGAGATCCTGTTTTGGCCTGGTAAATATCTTATTAACTGTCTTTATACTTTGCTGATACAGTAATTGATCTCTTTGTGCGTAAATTGTATGGTGTGATCCGTGATTCCGTGGCTCAGTACGAAAAAAACAGTTGTGTAGAAGCTATCTCATCTGCCCAGACGTTAGGGGCTCTGTCATCAGACCGATGCGCGTTTCTACCCCGAACTTTCGGCTGCAATGAAGGCGAGAAACCGCTGCGCTGTGAGCCGAAGTAGGCGTGTCGATCGAGATGAATCTTCAAATAAAATAAATTACAGTAACTTTTTTTGAGTGGCTTTAATTACCGAGCTGTCAAGAGTTGGGGGTTAAAACATGAAGGCTTAGAATTAACGCACATGGCATTTAATACAATTACACATTATTGATTTAAGGTAGTTTTTTGTATATTTATTTGATTTTGACACAAAAAATGATCATGTCTTCATGATGCAGAAAATTGTAGCTCATCAATCCACATCATCTGATCTACTAATATAAAGTACATGATCCAGTCAGCTGGACCATTTACACACAAGTATGGTATCGGGTCCTATTACCGGATACCATTTCTTTACGCCATGACAATGATCAACATGAAGAACAGAGATATTAATAAAACACAAATAAGTGATCTACATGTATATATTCTCAAGATAAAGAATTGATAACTTATTTCGTAGAAAAAAGCGGCAAACTTACGCAAATTGAACTTTTACGGCACCCTTTCAAGAAAGCAGAATTTTTGTAGCGCACAAACCGGGTTGTATTAACCGGACGCACCAAACGTGAATGTTTTGCATGGGAATGTCATTGACATGCGCGCTGCCACTGGTGCGCGGCAAAACGCGCGTATAACGCCTCAGGGCGCTTATTTTCTTCGGGAAATGGTGGAAAATGTTTGCTAAACATCCATTTATTATCCTCCGTTAATGCCGACTTTCAAATTCAACTTTCAAAATTCGAACGTTTTTCCTATTGGAATTTGCATGTACGGTAATACAACCCGTTCGGTATTGCAACCCCTTGTCATACACTAAATAATAATTAATACGCTGGAGATAAGCATACCGGCCATTCGCACAATGTTGCGTTCAACAGTTGAACGCCACATCTACAATGTATTGTAAATGGTCCTGATAGGTTGAACGCCAAGTTTTAGGACGCATTGCCATTGGCATTGGTACGGAAAACTTACACTTACAGTTACAGGAAATAATAATTTTGTTCTACATTTTGCGGTCTTCAAAACAACAGAGTCGGTAATTTATCAAATTATATGAATTTTTGTTGGCATTTGCTGGTAAATGGAGGGAGGAATCGGCCGACAAAAAAATGTTTTTGTATTGGATAGTGCAGCAGCCGGATTTTGTTGATCTCCGCACAACTGTTATTGTAATTGTAGCTAAGTATGTGTGCATCAATCCATCATTCAAGAAAACCCACCATTCTCTACAAAGCTTTTTTAATTTGTTTACATTTTTTTGTTTGAACTATCAAGTGAACCATGTCTAGAATCTAAGTGCTGCATTTAAATTTTACCTACAAATAATATGTCATAATTCTTTTTTTTTCCAGTTAGTTTCAGAAACAGGAGTCTGGAGATGCTTGCATACATTCTAACATAAACATTCATTGGCCTTGGTGATCACTATGGAAATGGAAGGCGATGCACCTCGTATCCCACTGAACACCAGACCGTCGCAGACGCTAAAGCGTGCTAGAATCCAAGACCAGGCGGTCAGTAGCTCCGAGGACGACCAAATGCTGCTCTTACGACAACAACATGCCCTGAGCATGCTACAACTCATGCAGGAAATGTATTCCAATAGACAACTCTGCGACGTCGTCCTTGCGGTCGATGGCAAACTCATTCCAGCGCATCGTCTAGTGCTCTCCGCGTGCAGCCCCTACTTCCACGCGATGTTCACCAGCGAGCTTCGGGAGTCGAAGGAGGACACGGTCACGTTACAAGATCTCAACGGTGATGCGGTCGAGGCCATCGTGAACTTTGCTTACAAGGCCGTGATCGACATCACCGAGGAAAATGTCCAGAGTTTGATGAGCGTTTCCAGTGTACTCCAGATGGAAGCTGTCCGTAACTTGTGCAGCAACTTCCTAAAGCCTCAACTCCACCCGACAAACTGTCTCGGTATCAAGAACTTTGCTGAAATGCATGGCAGCTTTGATCTGCAGGAAGCGGCCACGGCGTACATTCTACAGAACTTTACAAAGATAGTGGCTCATGATGAGTTCTTACAGCTCGGTGTGAAAGGTGAATACATATAAATCAAATGATGAAGCCTGTGATTATTTTTAACACATCAATATTGGACACATTTTTAGATTAATTTCCTTTTCATGGACCTGGTTAAGAAAAGATGCCTTTGAATTCACTTTTTTTTCCGTTCCTGTAAACTTTATAAATTTGCATGATAGTTCAAATCAAAATTAAGGACATTCCTTAATTTGGATTAACCTGCTCCATTTGAAATTTTGCAAAGTCATGCATTGTCATGTTTCTTTTTTATTTAATTATTTTTTATTTCTTACTTCTAAATTCCAAAATGTAGTTCTATTTTACCCTTTGTTTTCATGAAGATTATGTAAGTATTATTGACAAGGATGGCTTGAACATCGCCAAGGAGGAAGAAGTCTATCTTGCCACTCTTCACTGGCTTCGCTACGATCTCACAAACCGCCGGCAGTTCATCGGCGATGTCTTCGAGCATGTCCGCCTACCCCTTCTCTCGTGGGAGTTCCTCAACTCGCGTGTGATCGAGGAGAAGACACTCGTGGCAGACTATCGGTTTAAGAAGTTTGTGGACGAGGCGAGGCGTTACCATGGTAGCAAGTTCTATCCCGGTCTTCACTGGGAAGTGAGCATGCGCACGGTGCCACGCCACTCGTGCAGCCAGGCACAGTTCATCTATGTTATTGGTGAGAAAAACGGAGAATCCTTTTAATGATTTAATCTTATTACACTAAACATTGACATTGAATCAATGTAAGCACTTTTTGAATGTATAGTTTTGTTCAAAAATTGTTTTATGTTTTTGTGTTAATGACAATCATGCAGTATCCAACATATTTTGGTCATTCCCTACAAATGAACAATATTGTTTTCTGTCACAGGTTGAGATTTTTAAAGTATATATATATAATTAAAGAATGATGTCAAACTGCTATTTGATAATCTGACAGCCTATATGCTCCCTCCCCTCTCCCCCATTTACAGTCAAACCTGTCTTAGTGGCCACTTGTCTATAGCAGCCAACCTGTCTAAAGTGGCCACTAAGCATGATCCCCTGCAGAGAAAAACAATGGAATGAGGTCTGCGTCTATAGAGGTCACCTGTCTACAGTGGCCACTTTTCTTGCTTCCCTTCGGTGGTCACTATACACAGGTTTGACTAATGATACAAGTTATATATGTTGTGGTTTATCTTTATTTAATCAATTTCCAGGAGGAGAAGTTTCCCCAAGCCGCAACACCCTATGCAGTGCTGAACGCTACCAACCGGCCATCAACAACTGGTCCCCCCTGCCCCCAATGCACCAGTCCAGGCGTGGGGTGGGCGTAGCTTCCATGGAAAGTATCATTTACGCCGTGGGGGGTGCAGCCACCTCACCTCTGAGGGACGTGGAGTGTTATGACCCACAGACTGACAGCTGGCGTAAGGTAAGAGGTCAAAGTACTTTCCTTTAACCTTATAAATTTGGAAAGGGTAATGCCAAATATCATGGTGCTATGTGAACACTTGCCCCCAATAAGTGACAGACAGATTCAGGATGTATTCCTGAAAGAACAAGACATTTTTTTGCTTTTTTAGTGAACCATGTGATGCTGGCAAGGTTTGCTTGGCTGGTAAGGGTCACTTGTTTAATGAACCTTGACTTTGTTGGCAAGGTTAGTTTTTTAGCAAATCTTTGGCTGGCAAGGTTTACTTTTTAGCACACCCTGACTTACTTGGCTAGGTTCACTTTTTATGCCTCCGCCAACGAAGTGGCCAGAGGCATTATGTTTTCGGGTTGTCCGTCCGTCCCGTTTTCGTTCTCACGATATCTCAAGAACCGGTTGACTGATAAATTTCAAACTTGGTACGAGTGTACATATTGGGGTGATCTGATTAGATTTTAGGGTTCATGAGGTCAAAGGTCAAGGTCACAGGGTGCAATATGTATATGCAAAAATAGCTTGTAATGGCAATATCTCAAGAACTTAATGTCAGATTTCAATCAAAAATTGTATGTGAATGTATCTTAATGAGCCAATGAAGCCATGCAATTTTGGGGTCATGAAGTCAAAGGTCAAGGTCGCAGGACTCAATAATATATTCTGAAATAGCTTGTAATGGCAAAATCTCAAGAACTGAATGTCGGATTTCAATCAAAATTGGTATGTGAATGTATCTTAGGGAGCCAATGTAGCCATACAATTTGGGGTTCATGAGGTCAAAGGTCAAGGTCACATGCAAAATTAGCTTGTAATTGTAAAAAACCTAAGAACTGAATGTCAGATTTCAATCAAACTTGGTACCTGAATGTACCTTATGGAGCCAATGTAGCCATGTAATATTGGGGTCATGAGGTCAAAGTTCAAGGTCACAAAATTCATATGCGAAATAACTTAATTGTAACAACTCAAGAAATTAATGTCAGATTTTAATCACACTTGGTACCTGTGAATGTATCTTAGGGAGTCAATGTAGCAATACAATTTTGGGGTAATGAGGTCAAAGGTCAAGGTCACAGGACCCATTATATACGCAAAAATGGCTCGTAATTGTGATATATATCTCAAGATCTGGTTGATGAACTACCATCAAAATTGAGTTTACATAATTAATTCAGTGCATGTTAATTTGGGCTTGATATAAAAAATCGCATGATAGCGGAGGCATCATTTTCAACTGCGCGCAGTTGAAGATCCATCTAGTTTTAATTGTGTTTTATAATTATATGTGAAAAAGTATGCTTAGAAGATAAACACATTGGAATTGAATTCCATAACCATAATATGTTAATTTGATATAAAGCCCAAATGTGATCTCTTGTACTGTGCTTTCCATGGAACAAATAGTGGCCCAAGGGATTTCACTAGCCCATTGATGGTTGTCCTTTGCCACCAGAGATATTCTAATAGTATCTTTTCATGATGATCCAGGGTGCAATATTACTGGTGAATGGTTATACTATGACTTGAATATCAAGAAACACTTTGTGTGGATTCTTTTTGCAGAGAACTTTGCATTAATAATGTATTTAGACAAATATGTAGTCAAATTTCACAGGTGCGATGTTAAACAATTACTGTAATTTCTGTACTTAAGTTGTGCTACTGATGAGAATTCGGACCAGTATGACACCACACATTGTAAAATATGTTACATTCCATTATAGCCTATCCTGGTGCTTTGTTTTCTCTTTTAAATTGGGTGTAGGTTGCCAAGATGAAGGTTGCTAGGAGTAGCGTTGCTGTGGCAACCATGGGAGGTCAGCTATACGCCTGTGGGGGGTATGATGGGATGAGAAGCGTCAAGTCAGTGGAACAGTACGACCCAAACTTGAATGAATGGAAACACATCAAAGGTATTAAACATTCTGAGAACAGCTATATGCTAATTTAAATACCATAATTTGAATAAGAAAGGTGAAAATAACATTTCATTGTACTTACTCTCTACAATCAGGTGCCTAGTTGTAATATCTGGGTAAAAATCACCCCAAAGAATATGTAAAGAGCTTGATCCAGCAATATTAGTTTGTTACAAGAGGGTTTTGTTATATCAGAGTTTGTTCTAGTGAGGTTCCGCTGTACTTGTCTTTACACAACCTTGTGTTAAAGCAACAGAACAATAAGAATATATGCTTTGACATTTCCAGAATGCCTGAGCAAATAATGAAAACAACGAAGCAAACAATCACTTCTACAAGGTCAGCTTGAAATTGATAGTTGTCTATTATTTGAATAAACATTGCTTTTGTAATACATGTAATTGGTAAAAGAGTAGTTCGGAAGTGCTGTTGATATAGCCTTGAAATATGTTTATCGTTGTTGTTAAAATATAGAGTGGAACACCTTTCAGTTTGTAATTTATATTACAGTTCTGTGAATTAATGTTTTCCTTTTTATTGAGGGAGCCTAGGCGGGCAAGTTAAATTTCGACCTAGCACATTTTGGTGACCTGAATTCTGGAATTTCAGAAACTTTTGGACCCCCAAATACCAATCCAATAACAAGTCTCTTTGGTTGCCCTATTCACTTTTGACAGGTGACCTCTTTAGACAGGTTCCATAACATTGTTTTCCTCTACAGGGGGTCACTCTTTGTGGCCTCTATAGACAGGTTGGCTGCTACAGACAGGTGACAACTAACTAAGACAGGTTTAACTGTACCTGCATACATACAAAGACCACCTCCATGTAATGCTTATTTATCTTGACACCCTACTCCGTTGGTATCAGTTTGCATATGAAGGAACCTGTCTTTAGAGACCACCTGCTTATAAAGACCACTCTCTCTATTAAGTGCCACTTGGTGTCCTTTGTAGACAGGTGTGCCTCTTGTATTCCTTTGTTTCTGGTTGGCTTTTATAGAAGGTCTGACTCTAATAATGATTCCCTCGTTTTTATCCTGTTTTCCTTGAAGATATGCGAACCCAGCGGAGTATGGCAGCCGCCGTATCACACGCTGGGCTGCTCTACGTGGTCGGTGGATATGACGGGGCGTTTGACCTCAACACGGTGGAGAGATACAACCCAGTGGTAAGTCCTGAAAAATAATGATTTATCTAAAGTCTATAGTCGTGTCTACACGGTTAAAAGCCAATTCTCGAGAGCGCAATCTCTAGAATTGCAAATGTGTGTCCAAACGATGCCGTATGAGAGTTGCAACTCTCGAGAATTAAAACCGGAAGTAGTGTGCGCGCCTTTCTCATTTGAGGTCACGCGCACTCACTTTCTTCCCCTTTTCTGGTGGCCCAAAAGAAAAATTTACTGGCCCAAAAATGTTATCTCATAATGAGTAAATTTGTTACTATTTAAATAACATTCTTTCCTGTTCAAATCTGTGATGAAGCATAACATGAAAGAAAACAAGATTTCTCTCATTTTGTCAATGTCAGGTTGAAAATCTGCTTGCCCGATCGGGCCACTAAGATATGACTTTGATACAATTTTGCTGGCCCGAAGTGCAATTTCTCTGGCCCGGGCGAGCGGGCCAGTGCGAGTGTCGAGTGCTGTCTATTGTATACATTATATATCTCACAGCTGCCATGGAGTGGCGCTTGGCTTCTAGTATTGTATACACACTCAAAATGACAAAACAATTTAGCAAAACAAATATAACAAAGGCAACAAACAAACACAAGAAAGGAAATATTGACAGCCAGGGAAAAGAATACACAGGGGCGGCAGGTGGATTTGCCCCCGAAATGCCCAAATTTTTGCCCGATTTTTCTGCATGATCGGAAATCGGCATGATCGGATCATGATCAAATGCTGATCTGATGATCACTTTGTTCATTAGAGCTAAATAGTAGCCCCTGAAATTTGAAAAAAGAGGCCCTGAAATGTGTAGCCTCCGAAAGTTGGAAAAGTAGCCCCCAAAAACTTCCATAAAATTAGATAGGGAGCCCCCGAAATAAAAATATTAATTTTTTCCCTGTTGACAGCATTGCTGTATAATTATGGAAAGGCTCGATTTTATAATTGCCTTTTAAACATTTACTGACATTTATATCAAATCAATGTTATTTTCTTTGCCTATCCATTAGTGTGATCTGTTGTTGAAAGTCACCACAACTCAAGGTCACCCAAGGCTTAGAATAACAATTACCGGTAGTCTAAACTTGCTTTAAAATAGACAAGTTATATTGTGTGTAAACAATGGATGAGTTCGGTGGGAAAATACTACTGAATGGAATGAATAACTGAAAGATAAAATGCGCTCAAAGTTTGATGTCCAATATGTTTATTTTGTTCTTCTCTTTTTAAAGGGGAAGTAAAGCTAAATTAACTGCTTAGAATTGAGATTCAGAAATCTGTGTAGACCATGCAAAAGTTTCATGTAGGCAAGGGGTTAAATATTTGTTATTTTGAATCTTTCATCAATTCTTTGTATTCATTAGCTGAAGGAATGGAAGGTTATTAGAGGTCGATGAGTGCGAGTCTGCGTGAAAAGATCCCCATTCTTGGGGGTTTGAGACTTGATTTAGTTGATTAGAAGTTCATTTGTCTTCAATGTCAATAAAGAGATGATATTGTATCGTATTGGGCGCTATATAAAATGGAACCTATTATTATCAATACATTTAAATCTCCAAAGTGTAATCTTTCTCTATCTCTTTTAATTCAATAGCTGAAGGAATGGAAGATTATCACCTCTATGAGTGTGGCACGATCCATGACCGCAGCCGTTTGTCTGAATGAAAAGATCTATGTTATAGGAGGGTGCAATCACAATCAAAGGTAAGAATGTTCAGCATTATTAATTTGACAAATGACTTAATAAATGTGACTGGATATGGCAAAAGCCTGCACTTGTTGGTAATTCATGTTTTGAATTAATTGGCATTATTAGTTCACATAATGCATGTAAAAGACCTATGTTTACCAAAATTGAAACAATCATGTCTTATAATGACCATTAGAAGACCATTTTTGTCGAGCCCACCGTAGGTGGAGGGAGACTAAGGGATCCAAATTGCGTCCGTCCGTCTGTCCGTCCGTCCGTCCGTCCGTCCGTCTGTCCGTGACGCTTACAAAAATTTGAATAACTTTCCAACACTGCATCTGTTTGTAACCAAACTTGATTGGTAGATGCCCTATATTTGCCTCCATGATATGCTGGGGTCAAAGTTCACATAAGTAGGTCAAAAGTCAAATGTGAAAGTTTTGGGGTAAGAGTCTATCAGGGTTGATAACTTTCCAACCCTGCATCTGTTTGTAACCAAACTTGATTGGTATTTGCCCTATATTGGCCTCCATGATATGCTGGAGACAAAGGTCACATAAGTAGGTCAAAGGTCAGATGTGAACGTTTTGGGGTAAGAGTCTATTAGGGTTGATAACTTTCCAACCCTGCATCTGTTTATAACCAAACTCGATTGGTAGATGCCCTATATTGGCCTCCATGATATTCTGGGGTCAAAGGTCACATAGGTAGGTCAAAGGTCAAATGAGGTCAAATTTGAAAGTTTACCTGCAAGTCATAATGGTCGATAACTTTCCAACCCTGCATCTGTTTGTAACCAAACTCCATTAGCATGAATGCGCGCAATTGGGCGAGACACATTACGACTATCGCCTTGTTTTTAGAAGAAGGCATCAGATGAAAGCTTGTCATGAGGCCTTTCTCATGGCTTGAAAATCTTTTTTAAAAATTTTACCGACAAGTGCAGGGTTTTGCTATCCAGTCACAAATTACAAATGTATCTCCATCTGTTCTGAACTTCCATGTTAATCGTATATTTGTTTTGTACAAGTAATTTTAAAAGGCATGAAATGTTTGTTCAAATCATTCATATTTTCTATTATCAAGGAGATTTCATGTTCTTGATGTAAAATTTATGAAAAGTTTAAAATACTTGAATTTTTGCTTTTGAATATATTTTATTTCAAGGCTACAAATGGCTTACCATACTTTTTAAGTCCAACTTAGAGTTAAGTTCAACTTAGGATCTTTGTGAAACCCCTCCCCCCCCCCCCCCCCCCCCCCCCCCCCGGGGGGTTGTGCAGATTCAGCTGTCTCTAAATTATCTGAAGAGTTTGTGTATGGTGAATAATTATAAATGACCATTTTCAGGACTATCCCAACAGTCCTTTCTAGGACTACCAACAGTCCTTTCTAGGACTACCAACAGTCCTTTCTAGGACTACCAACAGTCCTTTCTAGGACTACCACAGTCCTTTTTAGGACTATCCTAGAAAGAATACAATCAGTCCTTTTCAGGACTCGCCATTCCTCCCATCTCACATGGTGCAACCGCAAACCACGTGTATTAATTTAATGACCATTTCTCCATTGCTTTATCTTGTGTCCAAGAAATATCCACAAAATTTACCTTTGATATAATATAATACATTTTATATGTCGTTACAAATTTTGAAATATAAAGAAATAAAATAATTGTTTTCCTACCAGCCTGTCTTCCGTTGAAGTGTACCACCCATCCCAAGGAACCTGGACAATAATCACGCCCCTCCTACACCCCCGCAGCGGAGTGGGAGCTGCCGTGGTCCACCATCGACTCTACGCCATAGGAGGCTATGACGGACACGAGAGCCTGCACTCGGTCGAGCAGTATGATGGAGATAAAGATGAGTGGACGATTGTCACCAATATGGAGGTTGCGCGAACGCGATTTGGCTGCTGTTCATGATGGTAATTGTAACTATAGTTTTGTATTTTGATTATATCTGAGGTTTTCATTGGCATTATTTCTGTAATAGTGATCTTTTGACACTTTGAGTGCCAGGGATTTTAATGCTCTATGGCATTTGTGTGTATTGTAACTCGCAAAATGCGAGCTTGGCACGCAAGGAGTTAATAGTGATGTATCAAAGTGCACGAGACTGTAGACCGGTGTGCTAACATATATTCAGATTTTATGTTTATCCTTTGAAAAAAGATTGTTTCTGGCGACTCTTAAAGCTTGTCCAAGGTTTGTGAACATAGCAACAGTAATAATGTATGCAAGGTTGATTAAAGTGTTAGATTATATTTTATAAAGGATCTATTATTTGAATAACTTGTCGCCAGGTCATCATGCGAGGAACACGCATGTATTTAAAGGGATCTAGTAACTTTGTGGACAAGTGCAAAAAGTGATGCGTGGTTAATAAAATATGTATTGGTGTAATCTGATAGGTCCAGAAAGTAATGTGTGAAAATTTCAAGTTAATTCGATGTTATTTGGCCGAGAAATGAGCGAAAAATGCAAAGTGATATTCACTTACTCATTGCACTTACTTTGTACACGTAGATAATTTCATATCTGAACACTTCAATCGTAAATATCTTTTGAACGAAATGGAAATTTGAAAAAACAAATCCTGTCACATTGTTAATACAAATAAAACAAGGTATGAGGGAACCGCTAGAATTCCAATTGGATTTTGAGGATTTGGACAATGTTACTAGATCCCTTTAAAGGGACTTAGTAACATTGTCCAAATCCTCAAAATAAAATTTTCATTCTAGCGGTTCCCTCATACCTTGTTGTATTCGTGTTAACAATAAAATCATGGGACAGGTTTCGGTTTTTCAAATTTCCCTTTCGTTAAAAAGATATGTACGATCGAAGTATTCAGATAAGAAAAACTCCGGGCGAGTTTTTCTTCTGTGTACAAAGTGAGTGCAGTGAGTTATTGAATATCACTTTGCATTTTCGCTCATTACTTGGCCATGCAATGTCCATTTGACTTGAAATTTTCACACACTACCCTGTGGACATATGAGATAACAATAATATACATTGCATCAACCATTCATCACTTTTTGCACATGTCAACAAAGTTACTAGATCCCTTTAAGTATCGTTGGGTAAGCGTGATAAGGACATTATTTTAGTCAGCTTTTGACAGTACTCTGTGTGTATTTATACAAATCATAAGCTAATAATGATGTTTGTAATGGTTTACATATTTCAGTATGGATTATGTGAAATATATATATGAAAGGTATTACATTAATCCTTTAAAGAGTTTGCATTAATTTTTGACTAAATTATATATTATGCATATATCAATGCACAAAGTATATACATTATATATTCTTCTACAGTACATATGTTTCAATGTTTATTTTATGGTTTATTTAATGACAGAAGAGAAACAGGTTTGATCCCTGTGCTTTTCAAACAAATGCTGCAAATGTTTGTTTTTTTCTGTAAAGTTAATCTGGTCTGTATTTTCTGTACAAATCATAGAGAATATATAAAAATAGAATATAGCAGCACATTACCAATGAGTTTTACATTATAACAATGTGGATTTCTTGCGATAATCAGGAAATCAGTTTGTATGTATTTGTGTGTGTATATACATCAGTGCTGTGTGTATACTGCATGTAATGGAAATGCATTTGTATGTGTATGGAAGTATGATTGTACATGTTTCTTTTATTTATTTTGTCAAGACAAAAATGCAGTCTGTTGTGTTTTACAAATTTAGTAAGAGTGCAAAAGTGCTAGCTGAAACTACTGCAGTTTTATGTTATTTTTAGTTACTATTTCGTGTTTGTGGTGCTTTTACCATATGATCCGTTCGTCATTTATACCATCCATGTAAAGCTTGCAAAGAAAAGGCTCTTTAAATAATGCAATTTGTGACATTGCCAATTTATTTATTTGTTTGGTTTTAGATGTTTCTATTTTATTTTATTTATTTTTATTAGAGAAATGAAAAGGTCAGTTATTTAGATGTAGATCGTTTCATGAATTTATGCTAATATAGGTTTATATTTTGTTGTCTTTGAATTGAAGATCATATAGATGGTACAAATGATGTTTATTTTTGGTAATTTTGAGGGAATGAAAATGGATTATTATATAATTATGTTTCTCTTGTATCAGTTTATTAATAGATACTGGGGTTATTTGCATTATGAGGAAAAGTTCATGGAAATACTTGTTGTAATTATGTTTTTGTAAACTTATAGACAACACAGACAGCAAGCGACAGCATGATAGTAAAAGAATATAATAAAATAATTTATTTACGCCAAGCTAAGCTTGTAGAAATGTTTAATAAAACATAGAATGTAATTCGATGTTTGATATTAACTCATCACTTGTGGGAAATTTTTGTATAATTGATCAAATCTATTTTAATATTGATATTGTAGAGGTATATGGGTTAATATACAAAGTTTCCCAAGAGTGAAACCCGTGAAATAGATGTTTCAAATGGAAGTGACAAGCAGAGGTGTAAACATACATGTATGATTTGTAGCTGTGTCAAATTAATCATCAGGTATTTGTAAACATCTGAAACCCATCAACATTAGATGTTCCCCAAAAAGCAACAAACAGAGTTGTAAACATATGGTTTGCAGCTGTATCTTAATCATCATGGATTTGTAAATATCCCCGCACACTACACAATCCAATTTCGATCCGACGAACGAAATTCAATTGATATAATTGGTTATCATGTACCCGTAACTACATGTTACATGGACAATTTAAGATTTGTTTTTTGCACAAGCCTGCAAATCCCCATTAGTCCCTTTATAGTCTTCATGATGACATGAACAAATGCCAACTGTGCAACTATTTTGAAAAATTACAATGTAATAAATATGTAATGACTTTGGAATGTTCATTGTACTATCAATATCTTTTAGTATGAAAGTTCATCTGTATTGGTAACTCATAAGATATTCAAGATTTCGGAGGTAAATATTTGTATTGTGATCAAAAGTTTAAAATTAATATCTTATCAATATCTTTTGTTTAACCATGGCGGCTGGGAAAACATCAGGAAATTATGGAATAAAGATTTTGTAACAAACTACAGCAACTTGTCATTGAAACTATTTTGTCTTCATAACTATGTGGGTCTGTATGAGTGTATATGTGACCGGCTATAGCAAAACCTGGCACTTGTCGGTAATTCATGTTTTGAAGAAATGGGTATTTTTAAGTTCACACAATGTGTGTAAAAGACCTACATGTATGATTGAATTACCGACAAGTGCGGGGTTTTGCTATAGCCGGTCACAATTTTTGATCAATTATTACAAATTCATGAAAAATAACAATATCTGGTCACTTCATTTTTTTTTCTTTCAAAAAAAGAAGACCCCTCATGGGTGCATGGAAGAAATACAAGACACAAGTGTATATAAAAATAAATGCATAAATATATGAACTTATTTACATTGAATATAAAACAAAACAAAAGTCTTTGGCAACATTTTTTTTTGGCTACATTTAAAACCTGGCGAGGTATAAAAAACAACATTATTATGAGTACGTAGCACCATCCACAGTACAAATTCAGCTGACAAAATAACTGATTTGGCACAAAGAAAACTTGGACATAATTCTACAAAACCTAGATAAATATCTTTAACTTTTTACAATATTTAGTGTTGAATGACTGATACATCTTATACAGATTAATTCTCTTAAAATAATAATTTTAACCAGTCGTTAGTTACCTGGGGGGTGTTTCACAAAGATCCTAAGTTGATCTTAGCACTAAGATGGTCTTAAATATTATGGAAAGCCATTAGTGTCTTGAAACAGTTTTTATAAAAGTTATGTTGAAATGCATAAAATGTTGATTCAAATCATATATATTTTCTAATTATCAAAGAGATTCATAATCTTCACATCAAATTCATGAAATCTCTTTGATAATTAGAAAATATATATGATTTGAATCAACATTTTATGCATTTCAACATAACTTTTACAAAAATGTTTCAAGACACTAATGGCTTTCCATAATATTTAAGACCATCTTAGTGCTAAGATCAACTTAGGATCTTTGTGAAACACCCCCCAGGTCCTCATTAAATACAGGACACACTAAAACATGATTAACTGATTTCACACTAAGAAAACTTACACATAATATGTATGTCTACAAAACCTATACAGGGTGGCCCAGAAAGGATGCAACACCTACGATTGTTAATTTCATCAACACCATCGACCAAATGTCATTGTTTTTTGTTTGATTGGGTAGAACATTCTTTTCAAACAAAATGATACCATGAGCATTGATTTTGGGTAACGCGTTTGGATCCTAGGGCCATTTTCCTGAGGCAATGTCGTTTCCTAAATTTGCTACTTTTTTCGTCTCCAGCGATCCTCGGAACACTGAGACATTCTCGCCCCACAGCCTGCCGTAGAATTAGCTATACAGAAGAATGGCTCACATTGTCTTCCCTATCAAAGGAAGAGCAGTCATGCGGTTCTTCTGTACAGCTAATTCTATGGCAGGCCGTGGGGCGAGAATGTCTCAGTGTTCAGAGGATCGCTGGAGACGAAAAAGTAGCAAATTTAGGAAACGACATTGCCTCAGAAATATGGCCCTAGGATCCAAACGCCTTACCCAAAATCAATGCTCATGGTATCATTTTGTTGGAAAAAGAAGGTTCTACCCAATCAAACAAAAATCAATGACATTTGGTCGATGGTGAAATTAACGATCGTAGGTGTTGCATCCTTTCTGGGCCACCCTGTATATATTCCTTTTTATATTCCTTTTCTGTTCTGTTCATAATTGTTAGTAATGAATGCCCGATTAATCTTATTTACATTTGGTCTCTAAAAATACTGACATTTAACAAGTCATTTCCAATCCTCATTGAATGCAGGTCACACAATGAAATTCATCCCCTTGATCCTGCAAGGAACACAAACTACCAAGCTGTAACTCTTGCTCGGGCAAGTATAGCTGCCATTCGCTATTGAAAGCTAATGGTTTCTACATCGAAATCAACACAATGTAATCCCATCATTTACATCCAAGTTAACTAAATTAACAGTATGCTTAATATAAGTTCCTATAATTTTATGCACACAAACGGTTTCCATTGACCTTATGATTCGCATTCTGCATACATTATATCATCTTACCTATTAAAGACAATGCTCAAAATTAGCGCAAGCCCACTGGTTGGTAGAGAGCCACTAAAAGTTAGCTTCTGGCCACCAATTTTCATTGATCCCAAATTCCACTGGCCCGAATGGGCAACCAAATATAACATAATTTGTTATCTTCTTTGTTAGGGGACACCAGATTCAGGTTTGGGGCCACTTGAATTTGAAAAATCTTCTCAACTTGCCAGCTGTTCCAGCATTGCTTAAAGGTACTTAGCAACATTGTCCAAATCCTCAAAATCTAATTGGAATTCTAGCGGTTCCCTCATACCTTGTTGGACTTATATAAACAATAAAAGTATGGGACAGGTTTCGTTTTGTCAAATTTCCCTTTCTTCAAAAAGATATTTACAATTGAAGTGTTCAGATGTACAATTATCCACTGGATCGTCAAAACCGTGTACAAAGTGAGTGCAATGAGTTAGTGAATATCACTTTGCATTTTTGCTCATTACTCGGCCATATAACGACTCATACTTGCCAACATTTGAAAGTTAGAAAACTGAACACCAGATTGCGAGGGAGCGGAGCGACCGAGGGCTAGGGGGGGAGGGGCGGTAGGGAGCTTTTGCATTTTTGGACTTACAATTGTGCAATCTGGTGCATACTAGGGCTGTAGTGAAACGGTTACACTGCGGTTAACCGACCGGCATCGGCAAAAACGTTTTCATTTTCACAGTTTCCTTTCCCATTCTATAGATTCGGTCAGAAAATGGCACGTTGAACCCTGCCAATCTATTGCTAAAGTAAAGGTATTTTACATGTAACAAAATGTTCAAATAAACAAATGGTAAGCTGACGGTGAATTTAGGCTCAATGTCAGCGGCTTTCATAAACGTTTTTACTGATTTTTCTGCATTTGACGGTTCAGATTTTTCCACACACGCTCCTTTTTATGTTATTTCAATAATACTAATCAATTAGTTTGACCAATGAAGCTATTTCCCACTACTGGCCTTTCCCTTTAAAGACAATTTTAACTAATTACCTTTTTAATGGAACATCAGTGGTCCACACATTTGACATTTCACTCCAATTTTTCTCAATCCACCTAGACTCAACATTCTAACGATAATAAAAGGCTTGATTTATAAAGCGGCTCAAATGAGACAATTATGTGACCGGCTATAGCAAAACCTGCCACTTGTCGGTAATTCATGTTTTGAAGAAATGGGCATTTAAAAGGGACTTAGTAACATTGTCCAAATCCTCAAAATAAAATTTTCGTTCTAGCGGTTCCCTCATAACTTGTTGTATTCGTATTAACAATAAAATCATGGGACAGGTTTCGGTTTTTCAAATTTCCCTTTCGTTACAAAGATATGTACGATTGAAGTATTCAGATAAGAAAAACTCCGGGCGAGTTTTTCATCCCTGTACAAAGTGAATGCAGTGAGTTAGTGAATATCACCCAATATCACTTTGCATTTTCGCTCATTACTTGGCCATGCAATGTCCATTTGACTTGAAATTTTCACACAATACCCTGTGGACATATGAGATAACAACACTATACATTGCATCAACCCTTCATCACTTTTTGCACATGTCAACAAAGTTACTAGATCCCTTTAAGTTCACACAATGTGTGTATTAAATGACCTTTGATTGTAAAATTGAAACAATGTTATCTTCGCCAATTATTGACCAATAAGTTAGAACAAAGCATCAAATGAAAGCTTGTGATGAGACCTTTTAAATGGTATGAAAATCTACATTTTGATTTTTACCGACAAGTGCCGGGTTTTGCTATAGCCGGTCACATATCATCATACAAAATCTCCTGTATCATACAACTTTCGCAACAACTTATTTTTAGGTAAACAACGTGAGAAAGTTTTTACTCTTTACAAGAGTAAATGTGGTCATGAGCTACACTAAGAACTACATGTACCTGTCTATGGTACACATGTATAAGCACAAATTACAGAAGAAAAATCAACCAATTTTCCACTATGCATTGAAATGTGCATATATAAAAACCCATGACTTTTAAGACAAAACAATTGTCAAAATCTATGCAACAATGCATACAATTTTGTTGTTTTTTCTTCAAAATTCAAGGCAGAAAATATGTGGCAAACATTCCTTACCCCATTGACTATGTCTATATCCCTATTATTATTTGATTAGCTCATATTTTTTTTTAATGAAGTAAAAGTAACAACATTGTGTAGAAAATCTCAAAATTGTTAATAATGTTTTGTATGATAATGTTTTGTATGATTAATGTTACCCCTTCCATATACATTATTTCATATACTCTATACTGACAAGTGTAGCACTCGTCTTACATTGAGATACAACATTTATGATTTGTATAAACACAGAGTACTGTCATGATTTGTATCCCTTATGGCTACAATAAGCCATAACCTTTTACAATACAATATTTGTAGCTTGTATCCATCTAAAGATACAAATACATACAAAATATAAACCAGCAATATAATAGAAACTTTTCTCTAACACATTCAAATTAATGTATGTTCCTAATTGTCTGATGACTATGGGACAAGCAATTCCATTAAACTGTTCCTAACAAATATTCAACACTTTGTATCCATATTGCATATGTAGCTGTTGTTATATCAGGCAAACCTCAGACAAACTATCAGGCCCCATATTCACGAAACCCTGCTAGCTTAGTTCCTTGCCAAGTGTAATTTTGATGTGCAGTTTATTGAGCAACAAACAGTTTTCCTAGTCCCCAACTAGGGTCAACTGCGTAATGCCTTAGGTACCCACTATAAGTTAACCTTTGTTAGCAACTAAAATATGTTTCGTATAATCCTTAGCCACGTCATCCAAAATAGACTTAGCAAGTAACTAAGCTAGCAGGCTTTCATCAATATGGGCCCAGATTGCCAGGAAAAACCTTTACAGGGATCTACATCTACAAGTATATAGAGTACAGAAGCCATGACGTCATAAAAACACTTTTTTAGAATTTTCAAATTTGGACTTCATTTTCAGAAAGAGCATAACAAATAATGTCCAAATACTGAAAATAAAAGGTATAGGTTACGTATTGGCTGAGATATGCCCATCCGAATGAATTTTACTTCAATGGGCAATCTGTGTTATAGTGCACTGGTTCATAAATTATGAACTAGTGCACTATAACACTGATTGCCTATTGACACAAAAAATCATTCAGATGGGCATATCTCGGCCAATACGAAACCTATTCATATGATTTTCGGTATTTGGACATTATTTGTTATGCTCTTTCTGAAAATGAAGTCCAAATTTGAAAATTCTAAAAAAAAAGTTTATGACATCATTTATGACATCACACTTCACCACTCTATAGTAACATTGTCAAAATCCACATAACTTACTTAGAACTCTGGCGGTTCTCACATACTGTACCTTGTTGTATTTGTATTACCAAAAGGGCATGGAACAGGTTTTGGTGATCCAAATTTCTTTTTTCGTTTTAAAGATGTTTATGATGGAAGTGTGCGGATTTAAAAATCTCCCTGGGAGTTTTTAAACTGTGTACAAAATTAGTGAATATCACTTTGCATTTTCGCTCATTACTCGGTTATATGGAATTTTCACACATCACTATTAAGTGGACATATCAGATCACAATAATACACATTTGATCAACCCTTTGTCAGATTGTGTACATATCAAGTGACAAAGTTACTAGATTTCTTTAATAGCATAAGCATTAACATAAGTCAATGTCTCACAGGGGCAAATTATCTAGATAATTAGTAGCATTTCTGTCACCTGTCTGTCACATTTGTAGGTGAATTATCTAGATAACTATTATAAAGATAATTGTGTGTGACACTGGCTATTAAATATGTGTGTCAGCTGGTCTAGATTGCCTGTACACTTGTTCCCTGCTTCATTTTGCAACCTCTATTGAGTTAATACAGAACCCGCAAGGTTAATAACGGTTAATATATCCTCATTAAAAAAGGATATTGCCAATAAAAACCAAAGTAGGTGATGGAAACACAAAACAATTATAGTTATCATCACGAACAGCAGCCAAATCGCCTTCGTGGAACCTCCATGTTGGTGACAATCTTCCATTCGTCTTTCTCTCCATCGTACTCCTCGACCGAGTGCAAACTCTTATTGCCGTCATGACCTCCTATGGCATAGAGTCGATGGTTTACCACGGCCGCTCCCACTCCACTGCGGGGGTGTAGGAGGTGCTTGATAAATTTCCATTTATCTTGGGCTGGGTGGTACACTTCAACTGTAGACAGGCTGGTCAGAAAATAATAATCTGATTTCATTTATTTATTTTCCACACTTTCAACAACAAAATCAAGAGAAAAATATATACATAATATTGAAAGTTATTGTATGGATATTTCTTGTACAGATGATTAAAACAAAAATCATAAATAATTTAACAAATCGGTTCAGAAATGGCTGAAATATCAATAACTATATCCGATCGGAATAAATTTGGACCCCATATTTATTTGATGATTTTTTAACAAATATGCGCGTTATTAAATACATTATTATTATTATATAGGCTTTCTAGCTCAGTTGGTAAAGCACTGGTCTAGCAATTCAGAGGTCTAAAGGTGGTATCTCACCGGGCTGGAGACTAGTTGGCGACCAGTTGGCGACTCAGTCTCTGCTGGCTGGTCGCGGAGACGTCTCCGCGACGTCGCCGCGACGTCTCCTGGAGACTAGCCGGGTCTGCGGGGAGTCGCGTGAAAATCAAACATGTTCGATTTTTTTGGAGACTTTTTCAGTCTCCAGCAGGTCTCGGAGACGTCTCCGCGACGTCTCCATCAGTCGCGGAGACTAATTTTGTCCGCGACTGGGGAGACGTCGCCGTGACATCGCCACGACCTACTGGAGACCAAGGCGACTGAGAGGAGACGTCTCCGCGACACTGGTTGACGTTGCTTGACCCACTTTAGAGACCACGTGACTGAGTTCTTTATCATTTGGTACAGTTTGTTCCTGCTCCCATGTATACGTCGCGAAGACGTCTCCGAGACTTCGCCTTGGTGAGATTGCAAACCATTTTCGGGTCTCCCGAGTCGCCACGACTACCGCGACTGATCAGTCGCGGCGACGTCTCCGCCGGTGAGATACGCACTTAAGGGTTGATTCCCAGGGAAACCTTATTTTCTTTGTTGGTTTACACATTTATATTTCTGGTCAATTTTTCTTTGTTTGAGGGAAAAAAACAAAATGCACAAGAATAAATGGTCACTAAATCCTTATTCCATTAAATCTTGAAGTATTCTTTAACATTTGTTTTAGTTGAAAATCGTAAAAAGGGCCCAAGTAAATTTGCATAGGGTTCAATACAAAACAATTTTTTTGATAAATAAATGTTGATTTTGTTTCCATGCTGAAGGAGCTTACCTAGGATTAGGTCTGTCATCACACCCTCCTATCACATAGATCTTTTCATTCAGACACACAGCTGCAATCATGGACCGTGCCTTCCTCATAGGGGCGAGAGACTTCCATTCCTTCAGCTATTGAACAAAAAGAGACAGAGAAAAATAACAAATCACTCTAATGAATATATTGAAACTGAAGACAAATTGAATTAGAACTAGCAATGTTTCAAACCCCAAGATTATTCAGACACACGGCTGCCATCATGGATCGTGCATGCCTTCACCATAGAGGCAAGAAACTTCTATTCCTACAGCTAATGAGTAAAAAATGAGTAAAAATGACGAAAGAAGATTACAAATCACAGATTTGGATATATTGACATTGAAGATAAATTAATTTCTAATAAAGGTTCAAACCCCCAAGAAAAGGGATCGTTTCATTCAGACACACAGCTGCCATCATGGATCGTGCAGTCATCATAGGGGCGGGAACCTTCCATTCCTTAAACTAATGAACAAAACAAGATTAAAAATCACAGATTTTGATATATTGAAGAAAAACTAAATTACCGATGGATAGGCACAGAAAACTATGTTGATATGATTTCATAACAGCAAATGATGAGGACTTCCCATCATTTTACTAGCAATGCTGCCAATGTTTCATTTCATGTGCTTGTGTTTACTTTTTAAGTCAAACATACAGAAGAAACTGACTAGAAATATTTTAGATGATTGAAAATGAGCAAAGAAAAAAAAAGGCTTCGCTGGGAATCGGACCCGAGACATCAGGATTGGTAGACCGGTGCTCAACCATCGAGCCACAAAGACTCTTGAATGGGGGACGTTCCCATGAAAGCCTTTTCATTGCTCGATTGAGCCACGAAGACTCTTGAATGGGGGACGTTCCCATGAAAGCCTTTTCATTGCTCGATTGAGCCACGAAGACTCTTGAATGGGGGACGTTCCCATGAAAGCCTTTTCATTGCTCGATTGAGCCACGAAGACTCTTGAATGGGGGACGTTCCCATGAAAGCCTTTTCATTGCTCGATTAGTCAGCAGCTATATGAGTGTGTAGATAAGAGACAAGTCATTCTATTTCCGAACTTACCACTGGGTCGTATCTTTCCATCTTTTTGAGGTCAGACTCTCCATTATATCCACCAACCACATAGAGCAGCCCAGCGTGTGATACGGCGGCTGCCATACTCCGCTGAGTTCTCATATCTTCATAGAGACGAGGACAAAAATTAAGAGACATAATATGAGTCCAACCTTCTATAGAGGCCACTAGGCCTGGAACAACCATTTACCATAAATATTTGAATATTACCACAATGGACAAGTCGATCCGTCTTGATTGGGTTAATATATCTTATTGTAATGGACCCCTTTGAAATTCAGTTTCTGCTGAAAGGACCATCAAATCCATTTGTGAAAATAAATAAATAAAATATAAATAAATCTCCATTCAATGTAATTAGGGAGACATTTGACAAATCAAAACCCATCTTCGCTAAAGGCTGTAGATGACAGCCGAAAATTTTGGAGGTAAATATTTGTATTGTGATCAAAAGTTTAAATTAGATATATACAAAACCCATTTCACTCTTCTGTTACCATAACCTTAAAAGAAGACTTTATTGACAAATTTAAAACAAATATGTTGTTTCAAATGTATAACCTCCAATAAAGTCTGCATTTGTTTTTCAAAAGTACCTGTTTTTGTGTTTACATTATGCTAATGAACTCATCTGCTTGGATGTCGAAACGTCATTGAAGCCAAACTATGATTGTGTGCGCGTTTTACGTACGGGAATGACCTTTGTACTATGTTGTTCGCGCACAATTACCCTTTGTGAACTGCTGAGTGCTGTACCGTATCGATCGTGAATACGCCAAAGCTTGGACAAGCATGACAAGGATGTTACTGTATTCAAAAAATTTGATTTCTTGGCCCGTACAAACTGCTCCTTTTTTTTAAAGTAAAGAAATCTTGTTTGATAGGTCAATTGATGAACTAAGAATTGTGAAGTAAACGAGGTAAATTAGTTTCTCTCACGTTTTGTGTCTGTTTATGTAGCGCGTGTGCTCCATAAACGGGGGTTTATGAGGGCACGTGCGGAGTTACCAATTTTGTCGTAATTTGCTAAAGATTGTATCAAAGTATACCACATTTCGGGTAATTTTATTTTTGATATTGCGGATATTAATTGTAATGTTCTTGTCTATTTGTGTGGCGAGCAAATAGGAAGAAAATAATGAATGAATATATTTACATTTCATGTATGGTTTTACTTAGTAGATTGGCCTACGGTGAACGTATAGTATGGCATCAGTGACGTATTGGATTTTGAGGATCGTTCCATTACTTGTTGATTATTTATTTCTTTTAAAATCAAATATGGGGAAAGTTAAAGGTTTCAAATAATTTATTTGTATGGAATATGGTTTTCTCAAATCATGATTTGAATTATCAAAGTAGTGCAATTCGCCAATAAAGTCTTCTTTTAACAACAATGTTCAAGATAAATGTGAAAGCTACATGTGATTTTGATTGACCTTCACAACATTAATTAATGGATCATTTTGATAAAATAACACATCTTTTTATCAGAATGTTACCTTTGATGAGTTTCCATTCATTCAAGTTTGGGTCGTACTGTTCCACCGACCTGACGCTCCTCGTCCCATCATATCCCCCACAGGCGTATAGCTGACCTCCCATGGTTGCCACGGCAACGCTACTCCTACCAACCTTCATCTTGGCAACCTATATACCAAATGTTAATAATAATTTTTTTCAAACGACAATACAATTAACTACCAAAATAGGCTTTAATGGTAAGGTACACGTTTTATGAGGTGGACATGGCGCCTATTATTCTATTTGTTCTATTGAAAGCACATTATAGGAAATCACATTGGGGCTTTTTATCAAATTATCATCATTATGGTCAGAGAGTTTGAAGCCAATAATATGTTTTTCTTATAGTTGTTAGCAGGGGCCGCGGAAAGGTTTTGAAAGTGGGGGGCTGACCACATTTGAGCTGTTATTATAGTTATTATTTTGTGCTTATGTATTTCTTTGTTTTTAGCCAAAAAAGTGGGGGGGGCTGCAGCCCCCCCCCCCCAGCCCCCCCGGTTCCGCGGCCCCTGGTTAGTGCACATATAATTTAACCCATTGTTTATGTATGTCTCATCAAATTCCTTCATCTAAATAAAAATCAAAAGAAATGTTTACCCTTATGACAAAGTGAAAGTGAGAATTTACCAAAGAGCAAAGAATGTAAAGTCATGTACACTCTGCCATCTAACCAGGATCTCAGCTACTAAGAAACAAGTTCACCCCATTACTCGACTGTCATCCCTTGTAGCCTCAACCACAATGAGACAAGTGTATACACATAGCACCCCGATATTAGACATTGCCTTTCAAACTTTGAAAGGTTAAAGGAAAGCACTTTGACCTCTCACCTTACGCCAGCAGTCAGTCTTCGGGTCATAACACTCCACGTCCCTCAGAGGCGAGATGTTCAGAAGCGGGGAGGCTTTCCCACCCCCCACAGCATAAATGAAACCTTCCATGGAAGCTACGCCCACCCTATGCCTGGACTGGTGCATGGGGGGCAGGGGCGACCACTGGTTGGTGGCCGGCTGGTAGCGTTCGGCACTGGAGAGGATCTTGCAGCCTAGTCGAGCGCCCGTAGCGGTAACTTCTCCTCCTTGAAATCAATTAAGGAAAGACTTGTAATGAAGATATTATACTTTGTTTCCTTTTACTAATGAGGCAGGGGGCATCAGAGATTAGGTTGGTACTTGGTAGTTTAATCCTCCTTAACCCGTTCCCTATGAGATTCTGAAATCCCCATACACTTTGTACATAGCCCACTCGGTTCCCATAGGCAAGGGGTTAATACTCCACAGGAGTTTTAACTGGAGATGGGTCCGAGAGAGTGCTTAGCCCCTATTAAGGACAGGGTTCCTTAGCAAGCGCATTCTGGACTGTATGAAGTTAGGGCTGGTTTACTGTAGATTGAAGTACATTGTAGTTTATTCCATTCAGTAGTGGTATAAATTAATTTGCAATGGCCTGGAAGTTCTTGTGTTGCTAATTGCTATTGGTACTGCAGAGAATGGCCCCCGGGGGGGGGGGGGGGGGGGGGGGGGGGCACTCATGTATAATGTTAGACGGGTATGAGCCGCTTAAAAGAACCCCTTTTTCACACCCGATCGCAGCTCTAAAGATAGCCGATTTTCAAAAATTGCCGCTCCACAGACCCCCGGAATGACTTGGCTTCTTCTTCTTCTTCTTCGGGTTAATCTGCCTCCTTCAATCCTGAAGATTCTTGCAGATAGGTAGTTGAGTAGCGCCAAGTCCATTATTCTTCTTCTAGTTCGGCTCCATAGACCCCCAGGAAAGACTTGGCTATGTTTGAGTAGCGGCAAGTCCCGTTATTCTTCTTCCAGTTCGGCTCCTTGGACCACCATTTGAGCCTTTTTGAGGGTTTCCGTAGGTCTTTGGTAGCTCCAAGTCTATGTATTTTCAAAGTTTTAGTATGCTCCTTAGATGCCTTAACTACCATTTCAAGGTTTTTGTAGCTCCAAAGACCCTATATTTTGTGCTTGTAGTCAGCTCTTCAGACCCCCATTTCAGAGTTCCGTGCGGCACACCCCCGTAAAAAAATAATTTGAGTGGCCCCCCCCCCCCCCCCCCCCCCCCCGGGGAATGGCCCCTTCTATTTCTGGCTATTTTGGGTTTTATGAAGGTATTCTATATATGCCTTGGGCCATTGGCTTCAAGAAAGCTCTCAACCTATCACAGAAAACAATTGTTCATTTAATCAAAATACAATGCACGCTTGACTGTCATGAACACAAGAAATAAAAATCAAATGTCCAAAATATAAATAAGCAAACAACCACACGACATGTCAAATTAGAAAAAGGGCATACAATGTCAACAATTTGTGCTAACCTTGGCTGAATTTAACCCATTCAGAAATGCTCTCGAAAATACTTGGGCATTGGTATATGATGACACACGCAGTACCCCGGGGAACCGTTGTACCCCGGTATCCCGTGTTGTGTAGCGCCATCTTGTGTCCACTCGAAGTACAACCGTATTGCGTTGTGCATGCAGTGCAGCGCGCAATTGTATGCACGCTATACCTACAGTACAGCCCTAAAAATTAAATAAATAATTAAACAAAATGGCGGATTTTCGTCTGGTACCCCAGGGTGCCGTTTATGTCATCATATATGGATATGTATGTAAATAGCATAATCATTAAGTCCTGAACTGGTTAATTGAAAGTATACTCCAGTTTTCTCACTAATAGTGCTGTTGATGAGTCCCGGGTACCCGGGTCCCGCCGAAAAATGTCGAGTCCCGGGCACAAAAATTGATACTCGGATTTCCCGAAAAAAAAAGCAAGTCCCCTCATTGAACGCAAGAGTTATCATGTTCATTCAAGTGACATAAATGCGCTCAATTGTTG
>JBAMJV010010028.1:0-28151 GCA_037951105.1 Echinarachnius parma
CATATCAATTGCATATGAAAAATCGGTAAGGAAAATATGCAAGATCATGAAAGTATTATTTATGCCATTGTATATAGAACAAAAATTAACTGCATGAATCTCTAAAATTAGCAATTCGGATATATCTCAAAGCCTGCATAATATGTACAGAATATCAGCTCAAATCTCTGGCTTGAAATTGTAACTTTGATTATTTTCTTTATAATATTTATTTGTATATTTTTTAAAATAACAAATCGTATGGCATTTCTTTGTACATAAGAAACGAAGATACATGTACACAGTTTGAGCGAATCTTTAAGTATTTTAATAATGCCATATCTGCATTACGCTTCTAACTAGACTACAGTGCTTTTAAACTATTTTCAACCATTGAACGCCTGTGCATGATGGTGAATTGATAACTTTAACCTAACTATTTACTCGGTTCATAATTAAAAGGTCCTCTCATGTTTTGTTTCATAATATCCCTTGAATAATTAATACTCAGTAACTGCCATTTACGCCTTGTGGATGGTTGCAACCAGGGGAAGGTCGGGATAGATGTCCTTGCTGCATCGATCCTGGGGAACTGTAGTTGATGATTGGTGGGGCGAATGGCCGTATGCAGGGTTGTCTGCAGAAGTCTTGGCCTGGGTGGAATCAGGACTTGCTTTGCCGTGAGGCATCGTTCGGGCAAGGTAGCGGAGACATAGCTCTTCCAGTAAGGTCGAGTGCACTGTGAAGCGAAACCAACATCCTCTGAATGTGTCCGGAAGAAGAGTGAATGAT
Organism: Echinarachnius parma; assembly: GCA_037951105.1. Taxonomy (NCBI): domain Eukaryota; kingdom Metazoa; phylum Echinodermata; class Echinoidea; order Clypeasteroida; family Echinarachniidae; genus Echinarachnius; species Echinarachnius parma. Next base: position 772 of record JBAMJV010010028.1, read on the forward strand.
TGTAACCATGGGCGAAGATGCTAGGCGTGGTGGTGTTCAATGATTCAGGTTAACATAATCTCCTAAGACAATGTTGAGTGTCAATGTCGTACATTTGTACCACATTGATATCCGTATGCTTGGTAATCTAGGAGTAAATGTACGGCATTGGTACTCTTCGCTGTCCCATATGCAACATTTCATATGGATTGCATCGCATTTAGCAGGGCTGCAGTAACTAACGCGGCCTATAAATTTATCTGATAACATTTCCCCCCCCCCCCCCCCCCCCCATTTATGAATTTGTTTTTCTTATAATTTCGTGTGCAATATTGAGTTAAAGAGTACAGTTTTAAATGTGTCAGTTGTCTCCCATTGCAGAGTCCAGTTATTAAAACACTGATTACATTTCGGTAAAAAAGGATCCTTGACTATAAAACACAGCACAAATCGATTTCTACCTTTTAAATGATCAAACGTTTATTTTGTAGTGTTATTTCCATTATTAACATTTATTTTGTAATCATAATTAGTTTCATATATGACCAAATGTCATTCAGAAAAATATAAATATCACTGCAAATTTTAGGAAAATCGGTAGGAGGGAAATAATAAAGCATGAATTATTACTTGCCAGGGATAGAGAAAAAAATAGCTGTAGAGATTTAAAAATGTGCAGTTTGATATTTCCAAGCCTGAACATTTCGCAAATATGGACAAAAATATGGTTTGAATTGCAATTGGAGTAACTTCTTCATAATATTGACTGCTTACTTTGTTTTACAACATCATACAAAGTGCATGTGCATTTCTATTTTACTAACGGAAAATATGAGCAATCTGTCAGTTTGATGAACACAGCAGTTGTATGGCGCAATTTATCTGTTCAAACTTTCAAAGGCGCCTGCTCCTCCAAAAGGAAAAAAAACTCATATTCTGCATATTCGCTTAAAACGCGTTGCGAAGCACAGGAGGGAGGGGAGTTCCGAGAGGCATGGAGCAACTGAAGAGAAGGCACGATCACCATACCTCTGAGCTCGTGTCCGGGGGACCAGGAGAAGAAGTCATGATGAGCGTAGCCCCTGGACGAGACTGATAAAGTTTCTGGAATAATGCCCTATTGCATTTACGCTTCTATTTTATATTAAAACCTATAATATAACAACTTATTGTTCCAAATAAAGCGATTCCCCTAATATATATGTTTTTTCTCATAATTCCCTTTAATAATTTATATCAGAACTGCCTGTACGCCTTGTCGATGGTTGCAACCAGTGTGAAGGTCGTGTAGAGGTCCTCTGCAACGGATCTGGGGAACTGTCTGTCATGATTGGTGGGGCGATGACGAGGCAGGCGTTTCTGCAGAAGTCTGGCCTCGGAGAATCAGGGCATGCTTTGTGGGTGCTTCCTTCGGGCAAGGTACGGGCCACATAGCTCTGAATAAGGTCAGCTCTGTTCTGGAAGCGAAACACCATCTCAGACTGTACGGAAACAGGGTGCACCACCTGCAACCATGAGAAGGACGCAGGAGTGGTGTGTTCAGATTCAGGTAACTTTATCTCCTTCAGTGCCAATGTTGCAAAGTTTCACCACTCAATATACATACACCTGAGAATGAATGTCGCTATTCCTGACAAGCTAGGACTTGGATAGTACAATCTGCTGGTCAACTGAATCTAAGAACCAAAAAGTTGCACCGTATCATAACAAACTATTAATTATAACTCCACCATGATCGCGAAAGGTCGGAAAACGTACAGACGGCAAAAATCAAGAGTCTGTTTCTTTTCAAAAGCAACTGTTAAAGTATTAATTTCATTCATTTTGAATTTAGATTTAGCTCATAATTATTTCCATATTTCATACATATCCATGAGACGAATATTACAAGTAAGTGTTTCAAAACATTGTTAAAAGGAGTTATCATCAATGAAAAAGTGTGGTCATTCGTAAGACCATTATGGCATCAAAAGTCCCGCCGAAACGAGCTGAAATACTGTGACGTCATGAAGTGTGCGAGTTGTTATTAGCAGACGATGTCCGAAAGATAACGAACAACATTTTATAATGCCCTTTTAACATGACTCTGTTCAATCATCCTTGTATATTAAGGAGAATAGTTGTCATTATTTGATCCTCTGCTCACTCTTAAAAGCACTTGACTGTCTTTTGACACACAATTTTCCCGTAAAGCATGCTAAATAAAGTTATTTTAATCTATCACGTCGCCCATAAGTATCACCACGCAGTACTGCAAATTCAGCGACACCCGCATCAAAATACAGCTGTTAAACAATGGGCCTATAGAATCGTGCCCAGACTTCGGCGGGTCTTTCAAGCAGATAAAATAGACGGTGTGTGACTGGCTTCATTGAATTTGTCTTTCTTTCCGTAAATGTTTCCGAGTAAATGATATTGTGTAAAAGTTGAGGTAAACCTTATTTACAAAATGTAATGAAATAAATGCGCTTTCGTGGCAAGAATACACGTGTAGCAGGCAATGTGAGTGCAATAATGGTTGTGTAGATTCGTAATGAGACATCGTCTGCTAATGATAACTCGCTCCACTTTATGACGTCATCAAAAACATTGGCGTTGTTTAAGTACAAAGAGCGCTTGTTTTCGATTCTTGCGATGGGTTTTATTTTGTTGTTGTATATACTAGGATATCGTGTTAGTATGGGACATAAACAAGGAATTTATCTTAATATGTCAGCCCCTGGCTCTCTAGTGATGCATTATTCTCATATTTTGTAATTTTCAATGAAATTCTACTTTCAAACCCAAAAAGGGCTCTTTTTAAAAACATATTGGTTTCAACGATTTCTTATGACAAATTATAATATGGTATTTGTTTTTTAAATGTTAATTTAAAAGAGAGATCATCAACAGCTATATAAAAAACCTCTTAGGGGACCTTTTTTCGAAAAGTTTGAGCATTATATTAATGTTTTTTCTTAAAGTATCGAATAAATGTGGGGGTCCCCACAATTATTAATCGGATAAATTTATTGATATTTCTGCTGCTTCTGAACCGATTTTGATCAAATAAAGTTAGTTTAATCTTTAAAATCACGTTCTCTTATTTACAAATATTACATTTGTTTTGTCATTACTCCATAAATAAATTCTTTCTTGAAGCGCCCCTCTTAACCAAAAATATATTATCCCCTTTAATATAAGGACGTTGGTAAACTTCGTTGTCCATTTGCAATAACATTAATCGTATGTGCGAGTATTGTGCATGCATGCGCTGTGTGCATGCAGTAACTAAGTTGCTATCAATTTAATCTGATAACCTCTTCAATCCCCATTTATTTAATATATTGTTATCATGTTATGTGCAATTTGGAATAACGTGTTGTATCGTACTATATTTAATAACGCCTGCTATTTTGAATTAAAACACCTCCTACAGAGTCTCTAAGAATCTTACCAATAACTCAAGCATTGTTGAATGATAACTATAATATAATCTTAATAGATCATGTATTCGATTATCCCAATATAATGTGTTAAATTATCTTGTAATAATTCATACCAGAACTGCCCGTTACGCATTGTGGATGGCTGTAACCATGCGGAAGGGCGTGTGGAGGTCCTTTGCAACGGAGCCTGGGAACTGTATGTCATGATTTGTGGGACGACAATAATGCAGGCGTTGTCTGCAGAAGTCTGGGTCTCGGTGAATCAGGGCGTGCCGTGCTAGGTGCCTTCGTTTCGGGGCAAGGTACGGGCGACATCCGCGCTCGATAACGTCAGGTGTACTGGAAACGAAACGAACATCTCAGACTGTGTCGGGAAAAGAGTGAATGATTGCAACCATGGGAATTATGCAGGCGTGGTGTGTTCAGATTCAGGTAAACTAATTTCCATAAAATGGGAATGTCGCAAATTTGCACCACGCAATGCAACATTAATAACATTTGAAATTTCGTATCCCTCGTAAGCTAGGAGATAATGATACCCAGGGGGCAAACACAATTTTTTTTAGGATTTCAGACATGGTCTGCTGTAAAAGGTTGGCCACCAGAATTGGTTTTCTAGGACCTTCTAGGAACACAACCTAGTTGGACTACCTCGCCAATAAGCTACTGGAAGTCCACAGGACGGGTTTTAAGAAAAACACCCCTAATACAATAGACAAAACTCAATTTAGATTTGCAGAATATTCATAATTATATTACTTTTAAACAACATGTTTAAACGTCAATTGCTTACCTATTGAGTATTGATGTTGTGCTGTTTTGTTGTTGTTGTTTTTCTGTACTTGTTCTTGATATTTGTTCAGGTTAGTTTTTGTTTTTGTGTAATGTAAAATGCTAATATGTTGTAACCTTACTTTGTTCGAATTGTATGTTTACTATGCTTAAAGTAGTGTATATAATTTATTTTCTCTTGTCTCGATTGTAATATCATCATCTTGGGTTTGCCATTAACAAGCATCCCAGCTAGCCACCTGACGTTGGGCCGATGTCGGAATTTGGTTGCCGGATGTCGGCATATCGCCGTTGGCTCGAGGTTAAAATGTCCGCCAGCCCAACATCGTCACGACGTCATTTTTGTGATATATTGGCATAAGGTCATTTTCCGAATGGGCCCCAACATCATGTCATGAGACAGGATGTGTGCGCGCCTGATAGGCGACACCACTACTTTCTCAGCTCTCCAAACTTTGCTTTATTTCTACCAGTTATTCACAGCCTTGAGTTATATATGTTTAACTAGTGCTTCATGAACCTTCATGGATTTACTTGGACTCCGAAATTCATCTTTAACTCATTATTTGTGATGTATTAAAGCAAACAAACTTTTCGCCACAGTTCTGGAATGGTATAGTGGCAGCATTATACATAGTACATGTATACACCATATACCATCATATAGTATACACTACGTACTATTCATTCATTGAGCTTACTCAAGTTTGCTGATGTGTGAAATGAAAAAGAATAGATTCTATTCTAAATGGATTACTGATACGGCAACATCATGGGATGTCCTACAAAGAACGGGAGCTATTCTTTTGATGCTGGTGCTGGCTTCAATAGAGTCTCAACAAAGGATTTAAGCTAACTTTATCCTGTACTGAGCTGAGTATTAGTGACTCTAGTTCTTATGCCAAACACAAGGCTAAAAAATACATTGGTCCCCAGTTATCATACTACCCGAATTCGAACTCGAGATGTCATGCATTTCTGCTTATCGATGGTGATGTCCATCCTAACCCTGGGCCGGAGGTCTCCAGTCATCGGACGGAGGTGTATAGTCAGCGGTGATGCTCATACTCCTCCCCTGCACTATGAACCACCAGAACTTAGGCGATATGAACACGTGTCGTCTATTCTTCAGCCAGATATCCTGGATAGAATATGGAGGTATGGTATCTCTCGACATCATGCCACATTGCATTGGAAGCGTAGTTCTTCACGGAGTTATGCCAGCAAAGCACACCGTGGAAAACGCGGTGGAAGGAGAAAGCAGAAGAGGAAACAACATCCTGCCACAACTGTCTCCTCGCGTACTCCCCGATCTCTGTGTGAATGGAGTTGATGCCGGGGACATGTCAACGCAAGGAGAGCTGCACAATTGGGCTCATCAATGCCCAGTCAGTCTGCAATAAGCTGACATCATCCGAGATCATATCCACCGATCATCGATTGGACATTGTATGCTTAACCGAGACTTGGCTTACGTCTTCGGAAAGGCATAAGAAAAACCATCGGGGACTTACACCTGCGGGATTCAAGTTTCTTCAAGTCCCACGCCCAAATCGTCAAGGGGGTGGCTTAGCGGTTCTCTATCGTGATTCGTTGAAGCTGGTGTTAACAACTTCCCAAACCATTTGCCAGCTTCGAGTGTATGTGCTGTACCTTGCTGCCCTGGAAACACCCATCGGGATCCTATAAATCTAGTCATTGTATACAGACCGCGTCCTTATAGTCAGAAGAACAGATGTACTGTGTTCGAATTTTCTTCAGGAATTTGAGGACCTGCTATCGATCTCTGTGTCTCCTCTCAGAAGATTCTCATAATGGGTGATTTCAACATCCATTGGGATGACCAAGGGAATGTGAATACCATGAAATTCGTTGACATTCTGAACACCTTTGATCTTTGTCAAGATGTCACAGATTTTACTCATATGAGTGGACATATCCTCGACTATGTTATATCCAGACAATCAGAAACATTGGTGAAATCGGTGGAAATATCAACATTTATCAGCGATCATGCAGCCGTTCATTGTGTGTTAAATATGAATAAACCACCTTCAAAAACGCAGAAAAGGATAACTTTTCGGAAACTTAAAGCAATCAATCATTCTGCATTTTCCAATGAATTGCAATCACTTGAGTTATCTTCCGATGAGTCTCAGAGTCTGGATGAACTCAGTGATAACTATGATACATCATTGACTAAAATCTTAGACAAAACATGCTCCAGTAAAATCATGCTTGGTTGTTGATCGCCCTAATGAATCACTGGTTTACAGATGAGATTGCTGATGCCAAAAGACAACGACGTAGACTAGAGAAGAAATGGCGGAAGAGTAAACTTGTTGTTGACAGAGAATCCTTCGTCAAACAGAGACTTGCTGTCTCTTCATTGATACAGAAAGCCAAAGGACAAGAATCTGGAAGACGCAATAAAGAACTGCTCCAGATCAAAGAGAAGTGTACAAAGTCGTCAATGATGCCCTTTCACCGCGGCAAAAAGTCAATTCTTCCTGCTCATTCGGATGAGAGAGATCTCGCTGAGACTTTTAACAGGTTCTTCTTCCAAAAGATCGTCAACATTCGTGCTCAATTGGACTTGGCTGCTTCTCAACTAGCTCATTTGCCAACACCCGAGGACCAGCAACCTAGGGTTGACTGTCGTTTATCCAGCTTTACGCCAGCATCAGAGAATGAAGGTCGCCAGGATCATCAAGAATTCGCCATCTACGTACAGCCCTCATGATCCAATTCCAACGTGGCTGCTTAAGAAAACATTTTGAAGACATTGTACCACATGTTACATTAATAGTTAATCGGTCCCTTGAATCCGGTTTGTTTCCTTTATCTTTCAGAAAGCAATCATAAAACCACTCTTGAGAAGCCAAGCCTTGATCCGGATTCTTTCCAGAACTACCGACCGGTTTTCAAACTTAAAATTCAGTCCAAAGTTCTGGAACGAGTCGTCGCTTGTCGCCTCCAGGCCTATCTGGATCATAACAGCTTAACAGAACCTCTTCAGTCTGCTTATAGAAAGTACCATAGCACTGAATCCGCTCTCACAAAGGTTCATAATGATATCCTTCTCCTCCATGGATTCAAAGCACGCTGTATTCCTTGTATTGCTCGATCTGTCAGCTTGCGTTTGACACCATTGACATTGATCTCCTTATCCATCGATTTGACATGCTTGGAGTGGAAGGATTAGCACTATCTTGGATAAATTCATATTTGTGTCACAGGAAGCAATCAGTCCGAGTCATGGACTCATTCTCCTCTGAACAGGAGCTCCTATACGGAGTACCCCAAGGTTCAGTCTTAGGGACCGTTGTTTTTTACTATCTATAATACTCCCCTTGCAGAAATAGCTCGTCGTCATAATGTAAATGTTCATTTATATGCCGACGATATACAGCTTTACACATCATTTAAACTTCCGAAACCCTGATAGTGAAGTAAATGGCCAAGAGAAAACTTGAATCCTGCATAGCAGATATGAGACGATGGATGATAAACAATAAACTCAAGTTAAATGATGATTAAAGTGAATTTATAGTTGTTGCATCTCAAAGCATCGTAGTAAGATTCAATGTAATTCAATACAAATTGGTGACGTAGACGTCCAAGCAGTGTCAAATGTTAGAAATCTAGGTGTACAATTTGATTCCAATTTGATTCTACTATGTCAATGTCATCTCACATTAATGCAACGTGTCGTTCAGTGTACTATCATATTCGCAATATTAGTAGTATTCGTAAATCACTTTCAAAAGAAGTAGCTGCCTCTGTTATTCATTCTTATGTTATATCACGTTTAGATTATGGTAATTCACTGTTATATAATGCACCAGTTACACAACTTGCTAAGTTACAGAGGGCTCAGAATGCTGCAGCACGAGTTCTTATTGGTATTCCTAAGTTTTCTCACATAACTCCTATTTTAAAGGACCTGCATTGGTTACCTGTGAAAGAGAGAATAATGTACAAAATACTTATTATGACATGGAAAGCTCTCAATGGTCGTTCTCCTCAATATGTATTAGATTTGGTAAGTGTATAAGTACCAAATAGAAATCTTCGCTCCCTGAATTGTAATATGTTATCAGTACCAAAAGTTCAATCGTTGGCAGGTGAAAAGTCCTTTCTGTACTCAGCACCAACATTATGGAATTCTTTGCCAGTTAATGTTAGAAATACGACATCAATTGAGTCTTTTAAAATAGGTATAAAGACAATTTTGTTTAAATTAGCATTTGATTAGGGACTATATTTCTATTTCTCTCTCCTTTCCTTTCCTTTCCTTTCCTTTCCTTTTCATTTCTATTTGCGCCTGAGAATAGTTTACTAGATTCATGGCGCATTATAAGTGCTCTATATTATTATTATTATTACACAAAACCACTCACTGCAGCCATCTCCACGAGAGTTGAAGTATATGCTGCACCTCCACTCATCAGTTTATCCAGCCCTCATCATAAATATAAGTCATGTCGTCGGTAGACAAAGAGCTGTAGTCAAGGTCACGATAGCAGTGGAAACCAAACCGTTCACATCAAAAACGCAATCCTTCATCAACTTATCAAATGGGCAGTCTCCTGAACATATACAACCTCACCAACATGAACAAAAGTGTCAGAAGGCACTTTAATACAGGATATTGTTCCAGTGGGCCGAAGAGGGCAAGAATCATGAAGCTCAACAACTTCCACACAAAAAACAAGAATTTCATGAAGAAAAAAGGAAAAAGGCTAAGAGCAATTACGTTTCTGCACTTCTGCATATGACACTGATTGTTGCTAGTGGTAGACCTCTTGACATTGCCGACTTCATAGGAAAGCATGAGTGCAGCGATATATTCCTCCGTCTCTGTTCAAGGAATCTGGCTGTATTTCACAACGGTAAAATATTTGAAATAATTGCCATATGTTACGCAAATCTGTTGCTGACTTCAGAAACATGGAACCGCCTTCTTCAAGCAGAAACAGTTCTTGTGACACCCTGTGACACCTCCACATGATATTGCTGTTCAGGCTTGCTGTATAGATGACACTAGAACTGCTTTGTCATCATTCAGGGATCATCCGAACTCTGTACATGAAGGATTGTTTGGCTTGGCAATGTGCGCATGCTTGTCGATGGCATAAGCAGCTCGATTCAGGTGCAGGAGAAACGTCCTATGTAGCAGTAGCTACAATAGTTGTACAAATCGTTGTTCAATAAGTCCTAAGCTCTCAATTTTCCGAGATTGGAATCTTCAAGCTGGTCAGATTCTGTGGTGTACACATGGTGAGGTATCGTGCTTGAGTGATAATGTCATCTGTTATTGCATCGGCATGGTTTTTGCCCAAATCTTTCATTGCCAGTATATTCCGATTGTGGGCTGCCCTCACTCCTCATCCACAGCTCTGAGATATCGGTGAGATGTATTGAACCATGATATGCACATGTTTATACTATCAGTGACACTGGTATACATAACTGCTCTGTCGACTCCATCATTCTGGACATGACCCTTGTATCAGCCTCCTGTTGTGTAGATTCAAGGGCTAGAACTTCCATAACAGACCTCACTGATAGTACAACACTTGCTTGTTCCTTCTTTAAATCCACCACCAAGGTTCAAGTTGTCCATTCACCATTCACAGATGAAGCTCAGAAGGTGTGTTTTGTTAGCTAATACTCTGAAAAACTCATTTGGATCAGGAGCTGTGCATTGCCTACTGACTCCATAGACTTTTGCTGATTTGGATAGGGAATACCTCTGTTCCTGCTCAGCAGACTTCAGACTGGTCCCACTGTATCAGTCACAACTAGTGTATGATTCCATTTCAATTGATTAGCTGAAAGGAACATCTTCCAGCAGCCGATTTATGTACCACACAGCGATTGCTTCAAATGTTTGAACTCTATGTAATTAAGTGTCATATTTTGCACATTGCATCAACCACAACTGCTGTTTTTCTGTTATCCTTGACCTTGACTACAACCTCTTTATCCCTGATGACACTATTCTGACCACATGTATGGTGTGGGCTGAATAAATGGAGGTGCAGCATTTATGTCTTTCTGTAGACCCATTTCAATTTCCGCTTCCTGTGGACTTCCAGCTGCTAGTCTGCAAGGTTGTACACTTAGTTTGTAGAAAGTCCTATGAACCAGTCTAGGGACCAACCTTTAACATGACGCCAACTCTGTTCATATCCGTAAAGCTTACAAAGGTGTATCTCTTTTTTCATTAAAAAATTCCCTTTTTTTTTCTTCGTTAAATTTTTGGCAAATATAATTGTTTTTCCATTTATACCATATTCCCGGCAACAATTTATGTTGTTATATTTGGTTAATTTCGAGCATTCACTTTGCTCATCTATCATAATGACTCTAAAATAAGGAATATCTTATTCAGGAACAAATTACAAATCATCAATACATTCTTGAGCAAAACTGATAAGATAGGAAATTAGACAATCAAATAACGGACGCTTGGCGAAGCGAGATAGAGAAATACTTAGTGTTAGAATTGAAAGATATTAAATTTGATGTTTTAAGGCCTGCATATTCGTATATGAGTTATGCAACAAACGGGTGCATTTTTGATCTGATGATATGCTTATTGAATGATTAATCAAAATCATATCTGCCATTTTTTGTCATAAAAAGAATCTATATACCATGTGTACGGTTCTGTTTGAATTGTCTCAATAGTGCTTTATTGTCTCACCAACATATTTGAATGTTAACTATTACTGTGGAATGATGATATTTTAGTAACATTTAGTTTTAGTTTAATTATGATCAGAACCAGTGTTTAAATTGGTAACTTCATATAATTATTGCCGCCTGTTCTCATGTTACAATCATATTATATACATCAACAATTTTTTGCAATATTTACGGGAAAATAAGAGGAAAATGTGATTTAAACGAAATAAGATGCATATGAGGAGCCATCAAATTTTAAGTACCCCTACATTCTTATTACATTATTTAGAACTTGCCGTGCGTCTCGTTGATGGAGCCAATCTCCTCGAGGGTCGAGTTGAATTGTTCTGCAACGGATCCTGGGGAACTGTTTGCGATAATCTCTGGGACAATGCTGACGCAAGCGTTGTCTGCAGGAGCCTTGGCCTTGGGGAGACAGGAGAGGCTCTCAGCGGAGCATATTTTGGACAGGGCAAAGGTGAAATCATATTGGATGATATCGAGTGTTTGGGAAGCGAAGGCAACATCACAGCCTGTACCAACGCGGAAGGGAGGGTCAACACTTGCGGACATGACAAAGACGCAGGAGTGCGCTGTCCGGGCTAAGATTAATTTAAACTTGGGAATAATGCTCACCAAGAAGTGAAGATCGGGCATCGTATCTAATGTTGTAGTTGGGTTGGGGGGAAGGGGGTAATTGTGTTTGGGGTAATTTTCCTGGGGCAGTTGTCTTAGGGCAGGTAATTGCCTTACGCGTAATTGTCCTGGGGGTAATTGTCTTACGGGGTTATTGTCCGGGGTTAATCGTCCGGGTGGATTGTCCAAGGGGTGGTAGTCCGGAAACGTTATTGGATGTCTTATAATTGATAATCGGGTTTCGTTATACATTAGTCGTTATTGGTAAACCTATGTTAGCTGACAGACGGGTCGTGAATATTCAGAGTTTCAAACTTGTACAGAACGTTTGATTTCGGATCTCTAGAAGTATGGTTTGTTTTACTCGTTCAACCCAATAATCTAGTAAAATTATTATTTTTATTAAAAAGATAGTGCCGTTTTGGTTTAGATGGTACTTCAAGAAATATTTCATTTGTGAGGTTATGAAAATAGTAAGTGTAACATTTGGAGGAGATAAACTAACCTCTGTTACAAAAAAAACAGCCAGAATATCAACGAAAATGTATCCAAATTGAAACAATGCGGAAACCTCTTGGTTTCGATAAATTAAGCAAATAGAATGCTTTAAATTTGTTTCGAAAATATTTAAAAGAGGTCTTTAAATAGTTGATTATGATTCTTTCTATCCAATCGATATTTAAACAATATATTATATTGAACTCTTTCTCAATAGAAATGTTTGAATCCAACATGTGTTTTAACGGCTGATTCTTTAATGAACACACTCATACTCTGAAATGTGTTCTCCCTTTCGGGCATGGTGGAGTTATAATCATTCGTTTATGCTAATATGGTGCAAATTTGGGTTATTTAAATTCATTTAATCAGAATGATTACCGTACTATCCTTTAAACACGTTATCATCTGATTCGAAGTGTTTAATGTAGTAACGTTTTGGGACAGTAATTATTGTATCAGATTGGTCGTTAACGGTAATCTCATGTCAGCTGTTCATATGTGTTAATATGTGTCAGCTGTGTTCATCAAGTTAAAAGAGATAATTATATTGACTACGTGTAGGCCTAAAAAGTGCAGTTTGTGATCGTAAGATGTTAATCAATTTTACAACTAATTTAAGTTTGTAAGTCATCTGTACAAACAAAGAAATAATGAACTGTTTTGAATCAATATTCATGAAACCCCGCTAGCTAAGTTCATTGTTAAGTGTATTCAAAATGCGCAGTATATTGAGCAACAAGCAGTTTTCTTATTATATCTGATTTTATGGGACTTTGCAAACATGTATTCGTGCCGATTTTTGCACTTGCGCTGAAAATGTTGATCGACATTCTTTGTAATCATTTGGTCATCTCACTAACAATTACAAACTAATGATGACTGGATAATGGCCAGAGCGCAGGTAGACATCGGTCTCCCAATGTTTGAGCGGTTAACGGTGGTTAGAGCTGATTGTTTCTATTTAAACAAAATATGTTTTCGTTTTAGGGTTAACAAAATATTGACCTTGCTTCAGGATAAAGCTTGTCTAAGATTCCTAGCAATTTTGACAGTCCCTAATGGTGTCGCAAAAATGAAGGCGTTTGCCTGGAAACTGTAACTGGAATCGCTTAAGACATTTGTCCCTAAGTGTCTGCATCTCATGACCGCTCGCTTTTACTTTCCTCAACGAGGGGAACTGATCTTTAAATGCAATTATGGCTTACTTTACAATTATACCACGTACTAACTACATTTTAAGGATCATTTACGTTAATGATGACGTGATAGATTTTACACGTGTTTATCTGAAAATAGTTACGCATTGGTAAGTTATGTAGTGCACATAACCCTAAACCTAAGCACAAAGTGGATTTCGATGTACTGTAAACAATCGATCGTATCACACGACTGCCTAACTCCATATAGCTAGAATGAAGGTCATAAAGGGGCCTCGCATAGTTAAACAATTCCAAACATCCAAATAAAATTTGGATAAAGCTCACCCCACCCACCCACCCCCCTATCCAAACTTTTTTGTGTGTGGAAATCCATCTCCGACAAGGACAGAAAACTCAAATCATAATGTATAATGACGTGTTAAAAGTCATTATTTTAACTTTGCAAGGCCCCTAAGGGGGCTTGGTTATTTTCATTTAATATGATACCAAATCTGCAAAAATGTCCTTAATTTTAAACATTTTTCGGCTGTACCATTCTTGTTGGTTGACACGGCATACACAGGAGTCTTAATTATCGAGGACGTCTGATTTGTAACATTATAATAATTCCCGGCGAAGCATTTGTTTTCTCTTTATTTTCACTCATTTGAAATGATTATAGTAAATTTATTTTATGTTTGAATAATGTATTAAAGAACATTTCATTTCAAAATTCTAGGGTAAACAAATTGTTTTAGAAATTTGATTATGTGGTTAGAAAAGGCGTTTAATTTTGCATGTCTTATCATTATTTTTTCTAAATATTCTAGGGTAATAAAAAGTGTAAATTATGTAATGTTGTAATTGGGTAATTAGAAGTGTTCTTGGAATTAAGTGTCGAGAAAGTATTCGAGTTTTATGTAAACAAAATTAATTTGCATGTGTTTAGATACGTCATAAATGTATACTAAAAGGGATAGTTCAGTCCTGGCTTAGACGCCTCTTAACAAAATGATTTTTGGTTGGGGTAATTAAAAACTAAGTGCAACATGTAATAGTTTATCGAAATCTCTTCAGAAACAGCTGAAATACCTAAAAGTATATTCTACTGGAATACATGTTAGAAACCAACTTTTATTTAATGAATTGAGAAAATATTTACAAATCCTCTTTAACTTTGAAAAAATTACTAAATTGGTTTATAATTGTTTTAAATGAGTTTTCTATTGAATAATTATTTTCACTACATATTACATTCACTTTGCTGAGAGCAAATGCTTTAAACTTCAGATTTCTGTTGGCGCTCTGTTGTGTTAACGGTTGTTCTTTGAATGATAATATTGTACTGTTATTCAAACATCATTGAATTTTAACAGTTAACTTGTAATGATATCATACAAGTTTGAGTGATTTTAACCAAGACTGAACTATCCCTTTAAATCGAATTAGTTATGTGCAATCAAGTTTGTTGGAGAAATAATTTACAAGTTCTCGTGTACATGTGTATGAAACTACTCTACAACATTTCATTTGACTCTCGTGTTCTATGTTGTAAACTTCTTTATCTAAATATACTAGGGCATGGATTGTACAAGGAGATGGTGTTCTACAGGGTGCCCCCCCCCCCAAAAAAAAAAAACAAACAAACAAACAAACAAACAAACAAACACACACAGAACGGGATATCGATCGTTGCTCGATCCCATGGAGGGCAGGAAGGCGATTTATCAGGCACTGAATTGGACCAAATTGACAAAAGTGGAAACCTGACATGGTCTCACTTAACACATCATAAAACCCAAAGCAACCCTACCAAAATTACGATTTTGTTTTATAATTTTCCTTGTAAGAGATTGCACATCTCATGAACCTCGTCATCACGTGGCTTTATTATGACGAATACTCTGTCCCGTTTTTAGGGGGCCACCCTGTATATGACACTTCTAATCGTATAATCATACATTTAGAAGAGCTCTTAACTGCTTCTTGTAATGAAGTGCTGAGATATCAATCATTGTCGAAGAGTGTACGTAAGCTGTGTATAATATTGGTTGTTAGTTGTAAAAGTGATTCATGAAAAGAAATCGTTTAGAAACTTTACCTATGTTGAAATTAATGTCAATATAGGACTTATTGGGGTAAATGTACTGCTGCAAATCTAGTCAGAGAGATTAAAAAAATCGTAAACTTGCTATTATTCACCAGAATTTACATCACATTGGTTGAATGTGTTTAATGTATGACGAAATTACCTGACTGAATGACATATGTAAGCAATACTGTTAGTCTTGCATCATATCCATTAAAGCTGTTTTGGAGGGCGCTTTAAGAAAATGTAAATGTATGTGGTAATGAAAAACTAAGAGTAAATATTGAGAGCGCACACAATGTAAATGACAAAACCAAATTTGTTTGATCAAAATCGGTTCAGAACGGCTAACATATCCAAAAATAAATGTGATTGGTATAATATGGGGGGGGGGGGGGGGGGGCACATTTTATTCAATAATTTAGGACAATATCTACACAACAAAAATCATACATATTTTTGAAAATATACCAAGATGGTTTTTAATTGTATTCTACCAGACATCACACTCGCAGATTAAGCAGTTTATTTTGAAAAACGATTCATTATATATTCAAAACGTAAAAACCAATGTGATATAAATTCTGTATAATACAAAAGCGCGAGGAAATCATATTAATAATTATATTGTTAGCTTGATGTGTAGCAGTAAATTTACCCCATCAAGTCCCATTTCAATATTTAACATGTAATACTCATTTCATTCAATTGGAGCTTGAGGCGGGATAACGGGATACCAAACAACATGCAGACATATATCAATACATGCGGGACTTATAATGATAAATGTAATAAAGCCTTGGAAATAATTATTAGTCCAGGCACTTTTTGATCAATTTGTCTGAAGTTTTAAGTTATTTTGTCCCAATTTTAAAGAATAATAGGTTAATGACATACCACACGGGGTCAAGGCCCGGGGGGGGGGGGGGGGTCTGTCCTCATTGAAAGGGGGTATCATGCGTGACCAAGACAAAGAGTAATTAGGGTGTTTTTTACGATCAGGCGAGATACTCGAGTATCTCGAATAGGGTCTCAAAATCACCCAAAATCAGGAAAAAGGGTATCTTTTTTAGGCTGATAAATTACTCGTTTAGGGTCTCAAAAAGATGAATTACTCGTTTAGGGTCTCAAAAACTCAGCTTACTTGCTTAGGGTATCAAAAATAGTTATCACTTGCTTTTAATAGGGGTTTACAAAAAAAAGATTACTTGCTTTTAGGGTATCAAATATAGTTATGACTTGCTTAGGGGTTTACAAAAAATTGATTACTTGCTTAGGGTATCAAAAATAGTTATAACTTGCTTAGGGGGTTACAAAAAAATGATTACTTGCTTAGGGTATCAAAAATACTTGCTTAGGGGTTTAGAAAAAATTGATTACTTGCTTAGGGTATCAAATTACCGGTATTTTTTGCACCACGCAAATACTCGTTTAGGGTGCTTTTGGCAAGTCCTTGGTCACGCATGATACCCCCTTTCTATGAGGACAGACCCCCCCCCCCCCCCCCCGGGGGTCAAGGGTGTAAAATGATACATAGTTACTATATCCCTTTATAACAAACCGACATGGTTTGATGTCTAAAACATGTAATTGTGGCTCCCTTGGTATAACAGTTATTTTCATCAAAGTAATCAAAGATAATGGTGAACATTACTTGTTAAATCATAACTTATTTAGATGGTGTGCTTTGTCATTAAATGTCGTGAAGTAGAAGAATCCAATTGTGTATTTTGTGTGTATTTTGTATCCTTCGTTTGTATTTTCTCAATAATTATGTAAGGCAAGCGTAGTTTCATCTGTCATTAAAGGTCCCTATGAGTATTGGTATTTCCCGAGCTGGTGCTCCCCGATATTTTTTTTAGTAAGATAATGACAAACTGACTGTAAAATTTGAAAGGACATACAATTTCAATGACAGAATAAACTTGAATATATTTGGTTTGCGGTTGCACCATGTACAAGGAGGGGATTGGTAAGTCCTGAGAAGGACTGGTGGGATTCTTTCTAGGATAGTCCTAAAAAGGACTGTGGAAGTCCTAGAAAGGACTGTTTGGTAGTCCTGGAAAGGACTGTTTGTATTCTTTCTTGAGCTTGTAGTTCTGAAAAGAACTACAGCGCCTGTATAGTTATTGTGAGGAGAGGGTTTGGTGGTAGGAGGGGCTCGACGTTTCGAACAGGTTGACTGTCCGTCGTCAGGAGTGGCGACTCGTTGACGTGCGCGGGCGTGCGGGATGCGGACGCGGTGTCCGTGGGTGCGGTGTCGGCGGCGCGCTGTGTGTACTGTCGTCGTTGGCGGCGCTGGAGTCTCTCGGCCCTCGGGTTGCGGACGTGGGTGACGGCTGGTGTCGGCGGGTGACGTGTGGGTGACTGTGGCGGTGGCGTAGGCTGCTGGAGTCTATGGGCTGTCTATGCTTTAAGACTTTTTTTAAAATAATTGGAATAGGTTTCTTAAAAAGTTGTTGAAGATATCTTTATTGAATCATTAATAAAATCAAACATAAAATGTACAATTTTTCATGAAAAATGTCTCAAGCCAATGATTTTTTTTAAAAGCCCTCTTGAGTTGTAACGGCTCCTTTTTAATGATAACAGGGGTTTTACTTTTCGAGCATGGTGAAGTGATAACTATTATTTTGTACCGTAAGTTTGACCAATACTCAACTATCCGTTTTAGAAGAAATGAGAGACCGTCGTACAATCATGCATCATTACAATGTTATCCGGGTCACGAATATGCGAAACAAATAGTTTAAAGGCATTGGAATAACACAAATTATTAAACAATTGACTTGGTTCAAGAGTGAAATTTCTCTCTCCATAGACATAACACGCGGGGTAGGGCGTTGTATGATGGGTGTACGACTTAAGCCCCTTTCACACCGGACCTGCGTAGAGTTGCGAAGTGTGGCGTACCGAGTACGCCAAAATAGGCTGCGTATTCATGAACAAAAAGGTTGCTTCGGCAATAAACGCTCGTAGGAGCCTCGAGTAGATGTTTCGTCGGACTGGCGGAGGGCCGGAAGCGTACTATTGCGTAGGCATGGCGTACAGTACCGTAGTGTTGCGTAGACTTGCGTTGACATGACGTGCAGTAGCGTAGTGTTGCGTAGACCTGCGTACTTTCTGCGTCCAATGTCTACGCAGACAGTACGCGAAAACAATTAAACATGTTTAATTTTGTGCGTCCATCTCGCGTACCCCTCTGCGTACCTCAGCGTATAGTTGCGTAGGACAGCGTAGGGCAGCGTACACTCGGTGTGGTCGGTACGCAACACTACGCAACTCTACGCAGGGCCCGGTGTGAAACCCCCTTTATGCATTAATCATAAGGGTCATACATATTGGAAAACCGTGCTTTTCAGAAAGATTGAAAACCGATCTTTCGCCTGATTGGCCGCACACTAGTTGATTATAATTGCGTTTCAGTTAATTTCGTGGTTCATATAAGCGAGAAAGCTGCTTTTCAAAAACAAAACTTTAACTTTAGTAATTGATTTGTCAAACTGCAACCCCGATAAAATGGAGCTGCTGACATTTCATGTTTAACCTTGTTGTTCTGCTTTAGGTCACATAAGAATTGGCTTTGTTTTGATTTTTTAAATAACTCCCCAAATATGGCGATATCACGATTGAACTGAAAAGCGTTCTAAAGCGTATTCGAGTTCGAAAAGTTCGCGCGATCAATAATTATATTAGTTTTCACTATGTGACATCGTTCGTTTCCTTTGAAATAGCATGTATCATCCAAAAGAATATTACAGTAATATCTGCATACAAATGAAGTCTTTCGTATAATCCTTTTGAAAAATCTCATTGCTTTAAAGCAGTATAATACTTTGTTAGGTGGACCGCAATGACGTCGGTATAATTGAAATAAATCCCGATTCTTTCTTCCAATTTAGGCTAATTATGATGAATCAACTTACGGTTTTACAAACAAGATTAATTCCCAACCCTATGCAGACATCAGAATGGTAAGCATTACCTTTACACGTTGAAATATTTGTTTGTTTAGTGGGCGTTGGGCTTTTCTGTTTCGATTCTCTGGCGACATTTGGTTGACGTAAATACAACAGTTGTATGTAGTGCAACTGTTAAACATAATTTGTTATGCTATTAGAAATGAACAAAGAACGCGGTTTATAGAATATTAGTATTCCACCCCTTTCATATTTATAAAAATACATGTTGAAATAACGTGAATTACTCGCTTGTTTATTTAGGGCGTTGACTTCATTTGAAGTTATTTCCTCTTGACTGGAAATGTGGAGACTTTGTTCGGATGCAAATTCGACATTGAATTACGTCTTTTAAATTGGGCTTTGATATAATATTTTATAATAACAATATACATGTTTAATGCGTACACTCGTGGTACGCAAATACATGCCATCTGATTTATTAAATATATAATTGTGTACTGTTCGAGGTTTGTACATTTGAAAAAACATGTGGATACATGGCTTATTCAATGGCGACGGCCGGCCCTTTTAGCCGTCGTTAATAGGCGCACGGTTGCATTGAATTACATCAAACTTGCAATATCATCATGCAAATATATGTATTCAAAGTTTTAAAATGTAGTGTAAATTATCATATTTGTATAGTATGCATTCAAAGTTTAGAATTTTAATGTAAATCATTTTATTGGTATCGTGCTGATACATCTAACTTCATTTGTAATACTTATATTACAATACATAATGGGTACGCAAGCAGGGTTGTTTACACTTATTAACGTTTGTATTTGGTTGTTACAACTCGAATCTGTATACTATCTTTAGGGTTTACTTGTAGAAGTTTATGTTATTTTACTATTTACATTATATTATGTGTCTTATAAGTGTCTTGTATTTACAAAATTTTGCCATAAGCATTTCTTTTGTAATCCTTCTCCATTAGAACGAGTCGTGCACGAATAATACAATCCATTCCATTTCAAAACCCATTTCGTGAACAAAATTAAATTAATGAATGAATGAATTACGAAATAAATAGACCACTGAATAAATGATCCTTGAATTGCATACAAACTCGTTTCCATTTCAACAAGGTTCATGGGACCAATATAAATTGTTGATAACGGCATTGTTGAGGTGAAACCAGCCGGGAAGAAGGGTGAATAGTCTAAAGGGGGCATGGCATGGCTGTTCACTAGGGAACAGAGAGGGCATGCCTGTTCACAAAGGGTGGGGTGGTCCCATCGATATGGATGGGTGTTCCACAGAGGGGACACACTTTTCACTAAGCGAGGCGGTAGGGATTGGGATAAGGATAAATGATATTACTGTCCTGTTGTTATTTGTGTTCTCTCCCAGTAGATAGGCCTGGAGGGGAGGGGCGGGGCCCTTTCCCTCACAAGTTTCACGTACGCCACACTGTGCATACAGCGTGTCACGAAGGGTTTTCCCTTCTGTGTCCATGTTTTGTATATAGAACAATATAAATATGTTGGTAACACATATTACTATAAGCACATCTTTAATGATGTGAACAATTTGTCTTTCTGTTTTCTAATTTTGTAAGGGATTTGAATGATGGCATTACATTTATTTATTTATTTATGCATTCGTTTTATTTCAGTAGGGTAGATCTGTCAGTGGGAGCACTGTTTTTCGCAGAGGCCCTAAAACATAATATACAACAAAAATACATAAACAAAGAAGTACAAACAAAAATTTTTGTAAATAGAAATTCAACATTAAAAGAATATATATGTACTTCTTCTATTACTACTACTACTACTACTACTAATTGTACAATTACTAATACTACTACTACCACTACCACTACTACTACTACTACTACTACTACTACTACTACTACTACTACTACTACTACTACTACTACTACTTTTACTTCTACTACTACTACTACTACTACTACTACTACTACTACTACTACTACTACTACTACTACTACTACTACTACTACTACTACTACTACTACTACTACTACTACTACTTCTGCTACTACTACTACTACTACTACTACTACTTTTACTACTACTACTACTACTACTACTACTACTTCTGCTACTACTACTACTACTACTACTACTACTACTACTACTACTACTACTACTACTACTACTACTACTACTACTACTTCTGCTACTACTACTACTACTACTACTACTACTTTTACTTCTACTACTACTACTACTACTACTACTACTACTACTACTACTACTACTACTACAAGATACATGAAACATGACACCAACATTATATATATAATACGGTTATGTTTGAAGCGCATGGTTTGCATGAGAACTTTAGAAATGCAGGTCGAATATGCAATACACATAGTCTTTTTTGTTCTGGCCCGCACGGGTTAACACATTCATGACAATGAATGAATGAATTTAATTAATGTGACCGGCTAAAGCAAAGCCCAGCACTTGTCGGTAAATCATGTTTTGAAGAATATCGCATTTAAATTCACACAATGTGTGTAAAATACCTGCTATTGTAAAATTTAAACAATCATATATTCGCTAGTTATTGGCCAATTAGGTAGAACTGAAATGAAAGCTTGTGATGAGACCTTTGTAATAATATGAAAATCTACATTTTGAGTTTTACCGACAAGTGCCGGGTTTGCTATAGCCGGTCGCAAATTATACCGGTGCTAAGGATACATTTTTAAAAAGTAGGTTATTCACCGCTCAGATCATTTCAATTTGATTCTCCCGGCATGATTCCTGGGCGCCAGACATGAAAGGAGACAAATATGCCAGTTTGAATACTGGGCGTCTTCCATTCCGTTCCACTGTTGTGAATAACGTGAAAGAACATCGTTGCAAATTTCCTGAACTTATTTTTAGAGACACTTTGTTTAAGAGTTTTAGAGAACAGCATAAGAAAATAGAGTAATGTTTCCCTCTCTATTTAAATGTGATAGGCAATTCGACATTGAATTATGTCTTTTAAATTGGGCTTTGATATAATATTTGATAATATACATGTGTAATGCGTACACTCGTGGTAAGCAAATACATGCCATCTGATTTATTAAATGTATAATTGTGTACTGTTCGAGGTTTGTACATGTTGATATACATGGCTTATTCAATGGCGACGGCCGGCCCTTTTAGCCGTCGTTAATATCAAACTTGCAATATCATCATGCAAATATACGTATTCAAAGTTTTAAAATGTAGTGTAAATTATCATATTTGTATAGTATGCATTCAAAATTTAGAATTGCAATGTAAATCATTTTATTTGTATCGTGCTGATACATCTAACTTCATTTGTAATACTTATATTACAATACATAATGGGTACGCAAGCAGGGTTGTTTACACTTATTAACGTTTGTATTTGGTTGTTACAACTCGAATCTGTATACTATCTTTAGGGTTTACTTGTAGAAGTTTATGTTATTTTACTATTTACATTATATTCTGTGTCTTATAAGTGTCTTGTATTTACATAATCTTGCCATAAGCATTTCTATTGTAATCCTTCTCCATTAGAACGAGTCGTGCACGAATAAAACAATCCATTCCATTTCAAATCCCATTTCGTGAACAAAATTAAATTAATGAATGAATGAATTACGAAATAAATAGACCACTGAATAAATGATCCTTGAATTGCATACAAATTCGTTTCCATTTCAACAAGGTTCATGGGACCAATATAAATTGTTGATAACGGCATTGTTGAGGTGAAACCAGCCGGGAAGAAGGGTGAATAGTCTAAAGGGGGCATGGCATGGCTGTTCACTAGGGAACAGAGAGGGCATGCCTGTTCACAAAGGGTGGGGTGGTCCCATCGATATGGATGGGTGTTCCACAGAGGGGACACACTTTTCACTAAGCGAGGCGGTAGGGATTGGGATAAGGATAAATGATATTACTGTCCTGTTGTTATTTGTGTTCTCTCCCAGTAGATAGGCCTTGAGGGGCGGGGCATTATTGCACCCCCTTTCCCTCACAAGTTTCACGTACGCCACACTGTGCATACAGCGTGTCACGAAGGGTTTTCCCTTCTGTGTCCATGTTTTGTATATAGAACAATATAAATATGTTGGTAACACCTATTACTATAAGCACATCTTTAATGATGTGAACAATTTGTATGTCTGTTTTCTAATTTTGTAAGGGATTTGAATAATGGCATTTCATTTATTTATTTATGTATGCATTCGTTTTATTTCAGTAGGGTAGATCTGTCAGTGATCGGAGCACTGTTTTTCGCAGAGGCCCTAAAACATAATATACAACAAAAAATACATATACAAATAAGTACAACAAATATATTTTTGTAAATAGAAATTCAACATTGAAAGAAAATATATGTCCTTCTTCTATTTCTACTACTACTACTACTACTTTTACAAATACTGATGCTACTACTACCACTACTACTACTACTACTACTACTACTACTACTACTACTACTACTACTACTACTACTACTACTACTACTACTACTACTACTACTACTACTACTACTGTTACTACTACTACTACTACTACTACTACTACTATTAATAATACTACTACTACTACTACTACTACTACTACTACTACTACTACTACTACTACTACTACTACTACTACAACTACTACAAGATACATGAAACATGACACCAACATTAGATATATAATACGTTTATGTTTGAAGCGCATGGTTTTCATGAGAACTTTAGAAATGCAGGTCGAATATGCAATACACATAGTCTTTTTTGTTCTGGCCCGCACGGGTTAACACATTCATGACAATGAATTCATTAATTTAATTAATGTGACCGGCTAAAGCAAAGCCCAGCACTTGTCGGTAATTCACGTTTTGAAGAAGATGGCATTTAAATTCACACAATGTGTGTAAAATACCTGCTATTGTAATATTTAAACAGTAATATATTTGCTAGTTATTGGCCAATTAGGTAGAACTGAAATGAAAGCTTGTGATGAGACCTTTGTAATAATATGAGAATCTACATTTTGAGTTTTACCAACAAGTTCCGGGTTTGCTATAGCCGGGCGCAAATTATACCGGTGCTAAGGATCAATTTTTAAAAAGTAGGTTATTCACCGCTCATGTCATTTCAATTTGATTCTCCCGGCATGATTCCTGGGCGCCAGACATGAAAGGAGACAAATATGCCAGTTTGAATACTGGGCGTCTTCCATTCCGTTCCACTGTTGTGAATAACGTGAAAGAACATCGTTGCAAATTTCCTGAACTTATTTTTAGAGACACTTTGTTTAAGAGTTTTAGAGAACAGCATAAGAAAATAGAGTAATGTTTCCCTCTCTATTTAAATGTGATAGGCAATTCGACATTGAATTATGTCTTTTAAATTGGGCTTTGATATAATATTTGATAATAACATATATACATGTTTAATGCGTACACTCGTGGTACGCAAATACATGCCATCTGATTTATTAAATGTATAATTGTGTACTGTTCGAGGTTTGTACATGTTGAATATACATGGCTTATTCAATGGCGACGGCCGGCCCTTTTAGCCGTCGTTAATATCAAACTTGCAATATCATCATGCAAATATACGTATTCAAAGTTTTAAAATGTAGTGTAAATTATCATATTTGTATAGTATGCATTCAAAATTTAGAATTGCAATGTAAATCATTTTATTTGTATCGTGCTGATACATCTAACTTAATTTGTAATACTTATATTACAATACATAATGGGTACGCAAGCAGGGTTGTTTACACTTATTAACGTTTGTATTTGGTTGTTACAACTCGAATCTGTATACTATCTTTAGGGTTTACTTGTAGAAGTTTATGTTATTTTACTATTTACATTATATTCTGTGTCTTATAAGTGTCTTGTATTTACATAATCTTGCCATAAGCATTTCTATTGTAATCCTTCTCCATTAGAACGAGTCGTGCACGAATAATACAATCCATTCCATTTCAAAACCCATTTCGTGAACAAAATTAAATGAATGAATGAATGAATTACGAAATAAATAGACCAATGAATGAATGATCCTTGAATTGCATACATTTTTCTTTTCCAAATTCGTTTCCATTTCAACAAGGTTCATGGGACCAATATAAATTGTTGATAACGGCATTGTTGAGGGGAAACCAGCCGGGAAGAAGGGTGAATAGTCTAAAGGGGGCATGGCATGGCTGTTCACTAGGGAACAGAGAGGGCATGCCTGTTCACAAAGGGTGGGGTGGTCCCATCGATATGGATGGGTGTTCCACAGAGGGGACACACTTTTCACTAAGCGAGGCGGTAGGGATTGGGATAAGGATAAATGATATTACTGTCCTGTTGTTATTTGTGTTCTCTCCCAGTAGATAGGCCTGGAGGGGCGGGGCATTATTGCACCCCCTTTCCCTCACAAGTTTCACGTACGCCACACTGTGCATACAGCGTGTCACGAAGGGTTTTCCCTTCTGTGTCCATGTTTTGTATATAGAACAATATAAATATGTTGGCAACACCTATTACTATAAGCACATCTTTAATGATGTGAACAATTTGTCTTTCTGTTTTCTAATTTTGTAAGGGGTTTGAATGATGGCATTTCATTTATTTATTTATTTATGCATTCGTTTTATTTCAGTAGGGTAGATCTGTCAGTGATCGGAGCACTGTTTTTCGCAGAGGCCCTAAAACATAATATACAACAAAAAATACATAAACAAAGAAGTACAACAAAAATATGTTTGTAAATAGAAATTCAACGTTGAAAGAATATATATGTACTTCTTCTATTACTACTACTACTACTACTAATTTTTACAACTACTAATACTACTACTACCACTACTACTACTACTACTACTACTACTACTACTACTACTACTACTACTACTACTACTACTACTACTACTACTACTACTACTACTACTACTACTACTACTTTTACTTCTACTACTACTACTACTACTACTACTACTACTACTACTACTACTACTACTACTACTACTACAAGATACATGAAACATGACACCAACATTAGATATATAATACGGTTATGTTTGAAGCGCATGGTTTGCATGAGAACTTTAGAAATGCAGGTCGAATATGCAATACACATAGTCTTTTTTTGTTCTGGCCCGCACGGGTTAACACATTCATGACAATGAATTAATTAATTAAATTAATGTGACCGGCTAAAGCAAAGCCCAGCACTTGTCGGTAATTCATGTTTTGAAGAATATCGCATTTAAATTCACACAATGTGTGTAAAATACCTGCTATTGTAAAATTTAAACAATCATATATTCGCTAGTTATTGGCCAATAAGGTAGAACTGAAATGAAAGCTTGTGATGAGACCTTTGTAATAATATGAAAATCTACATTTTGAGTTTTACCGGGTGCCGGGTTTGCTATAGCCGGTCGCAAATTATACCGGTGCTAAGGATACATTTATAAAAAGTAGGTTATTCACCGCTCAGATCATTTCAATTTGATTCTCCCGGCATGATTCCTGGGCGCCAGACATGAAAGGCGACAAATATGCCAGTTTGAATACTGGGCGTCTTCCATTCCGTTCCACTGTTGTGAATAACGTGAAAGAACATCGTTGAAAGGATTATAATCATACAAAAAAATTAACATTGGCTGGGTTTATCAAATTAACTCCTTTTTTTAGTCCAGGCACAACCAAGGTTTTAGTCCCATTTTAGTAGTATTAGTAGTAGTAGTAGTAGTAGTAGTAGTAGTAGTAGTAGTAGTAGTAGTAGTAGTAGTAGTAGTAGTAGTAGTAGTAGTAGTAGTAGTAGTAGTAGTAGTAATAGTAGTAGTAGTAGTAGTAGTAGTAGTAGTAGTAGTAGTAGTAGTAGTAGTAGTAGTAGTAGTAGTAGTAGTAGTAGTAGTAGTAGTAGTAGAAGTAGTAGTAGTAGTAGTAGTAGTAGTAGTAGTAGTAGTAGTAGTAGTAGTAGTAGTAATAGTAGTAGTAGTAGTAGTAGTAGTAGTAGTAGTAGTAGTAGTAGTATTAGTAGTAGTAGTAGAAGTAGTAGTAGTAGTAGAAGTAGTAGTAGTAGTAGTAGTAGTAGTAGTAGTAGTAGTAGTAGTAGTAGTAGTAGTAGTAGTAGTAGTAGTAGTATTAGTAGTAGTAGTAGTAGTAGTAGTAGTAATAGTAGTAATAGTAGCACTGCTGC
>JBAMJV010010029.1:0-44500 GCA_037951105.1 Echinarachnius parma
ATAATAATCGATAATAATTAGTATCTCTGGTAACGAGGTATAGCGTACGCACGGCGCTTAAAAAACGAGTTTTTAAAAAACATGGGTTAATTTGAACCTGCTCTTTAAAAATCCAGCCATAGGGTATGTATGGGGGCGATGAGAAGACACGGAGTATCATTATAACACAGCATACAGCAATACTGTTTACAACTTGAATTAGAACATTGACATCCGTGTGAAAGCAATTAAAATATCTTATTAATTGCTGAAAACATTCATTTTGTATAACACCAATAGGATGTTGTGCGCACTTTAACAAACGTGAACTATTGCTATAATTATGATTCTACCTCAGCCGTCAGCGACTGGAATGATTTGGTGGGAAGAGGGGGGGGGGGGGGGGGGGGGGGTGGGGGGGGGGGAGTTTTGCCACTGATCTAATTATACCTCCATTCAGCAACCATGTCTGAAGTATGATTTTATCAGATGACTAAATTATTAACAAAATTAGATACGCGGTTCACGATATGTAAGGTCATAGAAGTGTAGAACATTTATACTTAAATTATATATACCTATATTATAGTGTACCACACCCCCAACAAAAATTACCCCACAAGACAGAATGCCCACGATATGCCACAGACCGTTCCTGACACCTAGACTATAATCGTTGAATGATGATCTCATTCCCTGTGTATATCAATATTCCAATGAACTTTCCTTTAAATCAGGCCATATAATTATCTTCCTTGTTTTTCTTAATTATATTGCATTCCTCGGGATATTATAGGAAGACGGTGGTTTTTACTTACTTCCTGCGAGTCTCGTTGAACTACGTACGTTTCTAACAATAGTAAAGCCACAATATCCTACAAATATGGAAAATAATGTCAGTGTACTATTCCAGTGCCTCGAATCGGTATGAGCAGGGAAGGGCGATATTTGCCGGAAGATATATTTCTATTTGCTGCACAGATATTTACGTCTTGTATCTGATGAGCTGAATGCATGGCAGGAACAGTAACGGGCGAACGCGATTATTGGCTGTTTTCGCAACCACGACGCGGCCATTCTACAACGCTAATCTTAGCGGGGGTTCGCACTCAGAGCGAAAATTTCCGCGTATCGTCCAAACCTACGACGGTATTCAGCCGAATTAGCGTCGGGTGTGTAGCGAGTAAGGAGCGGTGTGTTAAAGCCCTTACTTCAATGGGTCAGCCAGAGGTCAGTGGGGTCAGCCAATCAGCGCGCTTGGTCACTCGAGCAAGGAGACGTTCCGCGTATTCTTCACTGCGAAACTGCAAATAGATCACGCGGTAGCCAGAGTACCAAGACGGTCACAGCTGATTTAAATCCCCCGCAGTCAGCACTCACGTCGGCGTGCGAAAAGACGCTATTCTCACGAGCAGCGGCAGCTTCAGGCAGCCTCCTTCCTAATTCCATCCGTGCGTCTATTCTTTCATCATGCAGTCTTCTCTGATAGCCAGACGTGAGGCCGTGTCAAAAAGGCTACACAGATTGGGGCATGGGAGCAATTTAAAGCTAACAAATTTTGTTTAAAGGGGCTATGTAATGCGAATAGATGTTGACTTCTATTTATCTGTATTAGTGTACATCAAATATTTGTAAACTGTTTAACCGGAATATGTTTGGTTGATTTAAAAATATTTTTGCAATTATTTTGTTCATCTTGCTAAGGCAAGCCTAAGCCCCACCTCTTAAAAAAATATCTCGAGTGAAATTATGTATGTGACCTCATCTGTCAATCACAACTCAGTTACTTGTAAGATGAACAATGCACCTTCGCCCAGGCTGAGCGCCTGCTCACAATAGTATCACATCTTTGAATACAATTCCAACCCACACTATTTCAATTTCAATAGCAGTTGCTACATGTATGTCAGAAAACCTCAACCATCATAAGGACAAGAAAAGAACTGATAAGCAGCTGCTATTGACATCACTGGTCAGCTTACATTAGATGGAAAAGGAGAAGGACACAAAGAATATGCCCACAATAGCATGCCCTACATGCTTCCATACACTAGCTTGTCAGTGCCTTTCTTGTCATAATGATGGTTGGGCTTTTCTCACATAGCAACTGCTATTGAAATTGAAAGTGTGTTAGTTGGTAGTGTATTCAATCGTGTGATACTATTGTGAGCAGGCGCTCAGCTTTCGTGAAGGTGCATTGTTCATATTATAGGTAACTGAGTTGTGATTGACAGATGAGGTCATAAGCAGAATTTCACTCTGGATACATTTTTTGTGGGCGTTCCCAATTTGAATTTTCAAGTTGATTTCTTGTTTTATTGACTTTTCCATTGAAAACAATATTATTGTAATTGGAATCCACGTGAAAACCTATCCTTGATAGGCTAAAAATGTTTTTAATGTTATTTCCATGACATAGAACCTTTAACCATTTTTATGCATTCTTTATTTCCTCAAAACATTTAAAAAGCAATGACTTTTTTATATTAATTTAAAAAACAATCATTAATTTATTCCATCAGTAGGAATATACATCAGAGCGTATTATACTGTGTAGTCCTTTTATGTCATTTATTGATTTGAGTCATTGTTGGTAAAATATGAATGCAGCTACATGACATTGCATTAATTAAAGGGAAATGCCAGTAGTGAGAAACGCCCCACACACAAAAAATGAAATGTACGCTCTTATTACCAATCATGTGAAAGAATATGTTTTTACTAATACGAGATAATACAAATTTGGCCTGGAAACCGCCTACTAATTGATATATTTGGTAAATTATAAAACTCATTTACTGTAAATTAATATCGTCGACGGTTGTATGTTAAAGGCATGTATGCGTGGGTTATAAAGGGTAGTCAGCAAATTCCAACTCGACTCCACCGTAATCTCTCTAGGTAAACTCACAATATGTGTTGGATCGATCGAAGAGAGGTGCTTCGAAATATCTGAACAAAGGCCTTCTTATGAAATTGCATGCAGCAAACAAATTTCTCACGCTGTCACCTAGGCATCAAACGGCGGCACTTTGAAGTCGGTTGCGGTTAAGCGTGTTACGTGATATTTTCGCTCGTAAACATCTCTGATGGATCTCCATTCGACTAGTACAAACATTCCGAACGCGACTATTTTTAATGCATTTTTGACTCGGGTATACGGAAGCGGGACAGTTTGCGTTCGCTACTTATAACTGAGCCAATGGGGATTACGTACCGTGCGTAAAAGTGCGCAAGATGGATCCACGCGTCTAATAACCCACGCATATATGCCTTTAATATGCACACTCGTGCGCTGCGTGCTAATCATAATATGGCAAATGCGGCACGTGGTTTCGCACTCGACGTATCGCACGAACGAGCGTATCTAGATGTGGCCAGCGTAGACGGGCCAAATTGGCGGTGAATTTAGGCTCAATGTCAGCGGCTTTCATAAACATTTTAACTGATATTTCTGCATTTAACGATACTAAGGTTCGGATGTTTCCACACACGCCCCTTTTTATGCTATTTCAACAATACTGATCAATTAGTTTGGGCCAATAAAGTTATTTCCGATAATTTTCCCAAAAGGCAAAAGTGCCTAAGTTCATTTGATATTTCCGTCGGCAAAGTGCAGTGTAACTATTATTGTTGTTATTATTTACTTGTAAAATTGATATCAAAGTAAATAGTAAATAAACAATCCATTTATTTAAACAAAAGTTATAATTTTTATCAATTTTCTGCTCAAACTCCTTCAATGTGATGTTTTCTTTTAAATATTGGCATGTTTGAATGTAGTGTACATGTTCTATGTTATGGGGGTCAGATTTACATCGGGGAAAGCCATGCGTTCTAAAACTGTTTATATGGCGCGATGTTTGCAAATACATCTAATGATTTATGTCTGTTTTTTTAAATCATGAACTTAAAAAGGAAAATATATTTAGATCAAAACAATGACACGTCGAATTGTTGTCTTTTTATAATGCACTAGACAGGCACACATTACAAGGCGTGTTCTAAACAGGACGAATGTGATTCACATGGAGGAAACGAGACGGAAGTTTTATCTTATGAGGTGAAACAATCTTCCGAATTCCGAGTCTGCGCTTATAATGACGATGCAAATATTTAAGCAACGAATATTTCATCATAGGCGAATTGCCGGAAACCTCCGATCCCCTTTTATGGCAATCCATTGGACAGGAAATATAAACAATATGAATATGCAAATGTGTTTCTAACTAATGATCTGCGAAGTCTTACAATTTCGCGTGGTACGAGTTGACCGAGCAGCCTTCTAGTACTATGTCTAGGCTGGGGTTGATTTATTTATTGGAAATATTCCAGGAAAGGAAAGATAAACTGCAAAGGAAGTAGAAAGTGGTTTTATAAACACAGAAGGACACGCATGTTAGTAAATAAAGGTGATTTGAGGGTTTATCTATTGGCATCATTGAGGAAGTAAAAAGATTTATATTTTGAATGAAGCCATAATTAAATGATCTCTTTCCTTCTAAAAGATGCGCAAATGTGTGTACCGTTCGATGTCCGTAAACAAGGGCTTGGTCGGTACAATTATGTAGGACTTTTTAAAAATATTAATTTCCTTACAATCAAGGACTCGACCTACGCAGGTGAATCATTTATTAAATGAAGCCATACTAATCCTGAATATCAAACATTAATCAAAGGGGTATTTCAGTTTTGGTATAGAGGGCGCTGTACGAAATAATGTTTGTGTGAGATAATGAAAACTGAGTGTAAAATTTGAAAGAGCATACAATTTTAATGACAGAATAAACTTTATTTGATGAGAATCGGTTCAGAAACGGCTGAAATATCAATAAATATATCCGATCGGAATAAATCTGGGCCCCAGATTAATTCGATGATTTAAAATAAAATGCAAAAATGCTTACACTTAAAAAAAAAATTCCTAAAGAGGTTTTTAAATAGTTGTTGATGATCTCTCTATTTAATCAGTATTTCAACAAAACATCACATGCATAATAAAGATATATTCCCCAATATTTGAGGTAGGGGGAATGGCCTGTATTATTATCCACCCACTATTTGGGGTTAGAAATATAAAATAACATTAAAATGAAGGGACATTGCCCCCTCACATTCGAAATGTGAAACTTGATAGTCTTATTTGAACCACATCTTAAGAGCGCTAAACTGCCCAAATACAAAATCTTCCTGGGCTGCGCCCCTGGACCCCCATTAAGGCCATCTCACCCAGTCCCCTGTACACACTTATTCAGGATTTCACGCTATGCCCACTAAAATTGAGCTAACTATTTATGAACAACTTTAGTTCTGGATTTCGATAATCCAAAAGCTTCCGGGGGCTCCGCCCCCTGGACCCCCATTGAGATTCCCAATGTGGGTATCCCTTGATTGATACCATTCAGGGTTCCATTAGGGTGCTTGTAATAATATGCACTTAATATCTTAACATTTCTAAACAGCTAAATCTGAACAGCTAATGAGGGCACTGCCCCCTGGGCCCCGGCCCCTACTCCCCAAACATCTAAGCGTTTCTTGACAAAGTGCTCACCAAGTGTGCTACGTGCAAACAATGCCCGTTGACTTTCAGTGCCAATCGGTTAAAAACTATTTTAGGTACCCTACCCCCCCCCCCCCCCCCCGTCATCAAACCCTGGGCTCGCTGTTGGGTTGTTCACTTCGCTCCCTCGCCGAAAATGGTCGAAATGACGTATCATCCCCTCGAATGGCGAGAAGAAATCGACGCATATGACCGGTAGATATTATAGATACTCGTTATAAGTAAATTAACAAAGACATTGACTTTGTTTTATAATATTTGATAATTAATGTTTCATTATATATTAGATATTGCTTGGAATAATTTAACGAATATGGACTATGGTTGATGAATCAGTTTCCACCCCTGCCCTTCCACCCTCCCCTCCTCCACCTCTCCCCTCTTCCATCCCTCCCCCTTCCACCTCTCCCCTCTTCCACCCCTCCCCTCCCCCTTCCACCTCACACCCATTCCACCCCTCCCCTCCCCTTCCACCTCACATCCCTTCCACCCCTCCCCTCCTCCACCTCTCCCCTATTCCACCCCTCCCCTCCCCCTGCCACCTCTCCCCTCCCCTGCCACCTCTCCCCTCTTCCA
The DNA here is from genome assembly GCA_037951105.1 of Echinarachnius parma. Lineage (NCBI taxonomy): Eukaryota > Metazoa > Echinodermata > Echinoidea > Clypeasteroida > Echinarachniidae > Echinarachnius > Echinarachnius parma. The sequence continues at coordinate 6,116 of JBAMJV010010029.1, forward strand.
CCCCTCCCCTCCCCCTGCCACCTCTCCCCTCTTCCACCCCTCCCCTCCCCCTGCCACCTCTCCCCTCTTCCACCCTCCCCTCCCCCTGCCACCTCTCCCCTCTTCCACCCCTCCCCTCCCCCTGCCACCTCTCCCCTCTTCCACCCCTCCCCTCCCCCTTCCACATCTCCCCTCTTCCACCCCTCCCCTCCCCCTTCCACCCCTCCCCCTTCCACCCCTCCCCTCCCCCTGCCACCTCTCCCCTCTTCCACCCCTCCCCTCCCCCTTCCACCTCTCCCCTCTTCCACCCCTCCCGTCCCCCTTCCACATATCCCCTCTTCCACCCCTCCCCTTCCACCTCTCCCCTCTTCCACCCCTCCCCTCCCCCTTCCACATCTCCCCTCTTCCACCCCTCCCCTCCCCCTTCCACCTCTCCCCTCTTCCACCCTCCCCTCCCCTTCCACATCTCCCCTCTTCCACCCCTCCGCTCCCCCTTCCACCTCTCCCCTCTTCCACCCCTCCCCTCCCCCTTCCACCCCTCCCCTCCCCCTTCCACCCCTCCCCTCCCCCTTCCACCCCTCCCCTCCTCCACCTCTCCCCTCTTCCACCCCTCCCCTTCCACCTCTCCCCTCTTCCACCCCTCCCCTCCCCCTTCCACCTCTCCCCTCTTCCACCCCTCCTCTCCCCCTGCCACCTCACACCCCTTCCACCCTCCCCTCCCCCTTCACATCCCTTCCACCCCTCCCCTCCTCCACCTCTCCTCTATTCCACCCCTCCCCTCCCCTTCCAACCCTCCCCCTTCCACCTCACACCCCTTCCACCCCTCCCCTCCTCCACCTATCCCCTCTTCCACCCCTCCCCTCCTCAACCTCTCCACTCTCCCACCCCTCCCCTCCCCCTGCCACCTCTCCCCTCTTCCACCCCTCCCCTCCCCCTGCCACCTCTCCCCTCTTCCACCCCGCCCCTCCCCCTGCCACCACACACCCCTTCCACCCCTCTCCTCTTCCGCCCCTCCCCTCTTCCACCCCTCCCCTCCCCCCTCCCCCTCCCCCTGCCACCTCACACCCCTTCCACCCCTCCCCTCCCCCTTCCACTTCACATCCCTTCCACCCCTCCCCTCCTCTACCTCTCCTCTATTCCACCCCTCCCCTTCCACCTCTCCCCTCTTCCACCCCTCCCCCTTCCACCTCACACCCCTTCCATCCCTCCCCTCCTCCACCTCTCCCCTCTTCCACCCCTCCCCTCCTCAGCCTCTCTACTCTTCCACCCCTCCCCTCCCCCTGCCACCTCTCCCCTCTTCCACCCCGCCCCTGACCTCTGCCACCTCTCCCCTTTTCCACCCCTCCCCTCCCCCTGCCACCTCTCCCCTCTTCCACCCCTCCCCTCCCCCTGCCACCTCACACCCCTTCCACCCCTCCCCTCCTCCACCTCTCCCCTCTTCCACTCTCCCCCTTCTTCTGTAATTCTGCTTTGTCATTTGGATCTCCATTGTGTACATGACATCCTCTATACCCGATATCAGTGGATATCAGTGGATATTTTTTGGATGTATGTTTGTTTTGTTTTGTTTTACTGTTTTGCTTTATGTTATTGTATGTTGTATACTATGTACAAGCAAGGAGCTTCATTGAAATCGAAGCTCATTTGTAAAAGTACGTTACCCATGTTACCGGGGACCATCAATACTTACAAGCTCCACGTCCTTCCCTTTATTTTGTTCCTTCTTTCATTTTCGTTTTATTACCATGTACATTCATTGATTGCTTTGTATTTGTATGCAATAATTTGAAAATGAAATACAATATTATGAATTGAAATTTAATTGTTGCCCGATTGCACGGAACGCGTTTATTGTATTGATTGTGTGCATCTTATTGTATGTATACATACAAATATTGTATCTATGAAGAAATATATATTATGTAAAATATGATTGTATGTATGAAGAAATATTATGTAAATATTATTGTATGTATATGAGTATGGATTATTTTGAAAATGCAGAAAAAAACAAACAAACAAACAAACATTATTCTTTATTTGCTCTATACCCAATTATGTTATTGGTATAATCATGTATATTATACAAAACGATAACAACGTAATACAAACACATACGGCAATAACAATGATGATACCATCTAAATAAAATGATTTCATACATCATAAATAGACAACATACATGTATAATATCTGCCTTTGTGAATGTGGTGTCGTAATCATACCATTATTAAACAGCGATTTATTTGACGAGTCATCCTAGAATGGGATCAAATGTGGGGAAAGCAATGACACAATCATCTTACAATACACTGTATTATTTTCGTCTCCACTAGCTGTGGGATTACCTGATTAGGCATGTTAGTGTTATTGTTTGTCATGTACTCAACAGGAAATATTATTACAAGAAGCGTTTTCTAATTATACAACTATACGTGTTTTTTTTTTTTTTTTTTTTTTGTACACAGTAATAATTAAATGTGATTCTCATTTCCGAAATAATTCCATTCACATACAGGAAACGATAAAACAATGTCGGATCCATCTTATTAGGAAAAAAACAACAATACTAAACAATAATTAGTATGTGCTTAATTACAAATTAATTATTTTCGAACAACCTATCAATCATACTGAATGACCGCCAACCGCAGACTCCCTTATAAACTAACTCATTGAACAGGAAATGAATATGCAAATTCTGCTGTTTCATAGACATACACAAACCAACCAACCCACTAACCCACCCACCCACCCGAAATGATACTTCCTGTAACACACAAATACTGCACTCATCTCCCGTCGTTCAACTATGGAAGCCTACTACCATATAAAGACTAATCGCAAATAAATAAACTATCTACTGTACATATACATACGGTAAGTATAACCCTTGGGCGGAAAGTGTGGAAATGATGTCTTCCACGAAACTCTTTAGATGTAGCGATGACGTATATCACTGTAGGTAGTCATGGTAGTAGAAAGTGTTACGTGAACAGTACTCTTATCATACCGGACAGGTATGTGCTCATTTCAAACTATTTTACATAAAATGTTCAAAGATTATAGATATGAATAGTAAGAAGAGATGCTATAAGGACAAAAAACATTTTCTCTCTGACATTTTTTCCTCTGATATTTCTTCCTCCGATATTTGTTACCTTTGACCTTATTTTGTCTGATGTTTTAAAGGGATAGTTGATATATTGGTCAAACTGAACTTTAGTAACCAAAACCTGCATCATTACGGTACAAACTAATAGTTATAACTCCACCATGCTCGAAAGGTATACACAATTACAAACGACTAGGTAAAAACCCTGTTATTATTTGTTTTAAGAGCCGTTACAACTTAAGAGGGCGCTCTCTAAAAACTCATTGGTTTTAGCCATTTTTCATACAAAATTATGCATTTAATGTTTTGTTAAAATAATGATTCAATAGAGATATCATCAACAACTATTTAAAACCTATTTAGATTTGTTTCAAAGTAGTCTAAGCATTTTTAAAAAAAAATTCTAAAAAGTCAAAATGTCCCCCGGCCGGTAGACTTATGATTACAATATCTTGAAATCAAATTGTTTAACTATGAGAGCATTTGAAAGGGAATGATTCTCATTTTACATGTTTTATTCAAGGAACTTTCAAATGCAATTAAAACCAACAAATTTAGTGTCAAGGGGCATTTCTGAAAGTACCAATACTCAAGTGTGCCTTTAACCAGAAATTTGTCCCGACACCAGCTATTAATTTCTATAATAAACAAAACGACTTGTTGGTTTCTTCGGTGAAAAGAAGGCTACATTAATGTCATGCATGTTATCTGCAGCATGGGTCGACCATGACATTCTAATTTGAAGACTTTATACTAACGCCGGATTGGGGGGGGGGGGGGGGGGCACCGGGGGGGGGGGGGCACGGGGGCACGTCCGCCCAATGATTTGATAAAACACCAGCTATTAATTTCTATAATAAACAAAACGACTTGTTGGTTTCTTCGGTGAAAAGAAGGCTACATTCATGTCGTGCCATGTTATCTGCAGCATGGGTCGACCATGACATTCTAATTTGAAGACTTTATACTAACGCCGGATTGGGGGGGGGGGGGGGGGCACGGGGGGGGGGGGGGGGGGCACGGGGGCACGTCCGCCCAATGATTTGATAAAACAATTTAAAAATACGGGCAAAATCTCAAACAAAAAAATTAAGAAATACATAAGGCCGACCACGTACGACACGGACACTTATTTTGTGTGACTTTATGATTTATCCTTACAACAGGACATGTGCCAACTATCCCAAATACACGTTTAGGACAAATAAAACAAAGTGAAAATATATAGATGAAAATATTATTCGCGGCAAATATACAGTAATGGGGCGCAACGTGTGTAAGCTAGTGTAGGCTAGTACCTCCTTGGTGTAAGCATAGACCTAGTAGGTCTATGGTGTAAGTAAGTACTTATTGTGGATCCGTCTTCCACGAAACAGCTTGTACCCTCATCCAGTAATGACGCACATGGTAGAAAGTTTTATGCGAACTCTCAGCATACCGGACATAATAATGATAAAAAACATATGATGAATTCAAACTATTTTATTAAGCATTTCAAAGATTAGATGTGAACACGTAAAAGGAATCGGAATGATGCCAATAGATATTCAGTAATGATTAGTATTTCTTCTTCTAATAATATATATTATGGTTTCCGCCAAGTTACGGAGAAGCTGATTTGAACAAAATAGCAGGGTTTCTGGAGTAGGTAAATATTGTTAGCTTTTTGTTTTCATGACGGAAATCAACCGTTTGAATTGTATTAGAAACTTTTGTAACAAACATCAGCCCTTTGAACCCAGGAATTACGGTACTCGCGTTTCCTAACATTGAACAAAGGGATCTTTGTAGTAACACTGTCAAAATCCACAAAACTTACTTAGCGCTCTATAGCATATCTGACGAACCCCATTATTGTATTTGTATTACCAATAGAAGCATGGGACAAGTTTCGGTTTTTCGAATTTCTCTTTCGTTATAAAGATATTTATGATTGAAATGTCTGAATTTGAAAGACAATATGAAAGTGGACCATTAATTTTGTCAAATTCAACCAAAATCACTTTGAGCTTTCACACTTCTGTTGTACCTTCTTGGTTGGCTATTATGATAACAGAGTGGGTTTTGATTTGTCAAATGTCTTCCTAATTGTGGAGATAGTTATGCCGTAGTAAAAAAACAATTGGCAGTTTGTTTCACCTGATTAACATTTTTTTTTTCTTCTATATGAAACTGCCACATATCATTCAGAAGGAAATTACGATAATATTGGTGTATTATCGAAGTCTCAAATATCACTTTTTGATTGTGTTAACCCATCAAGGACGAGAGCTATTTTAAGGCAATTGTTTTCCTCTACAAATTGGCAACTCCTAAATTTTGTTGACCGATCAATGACATAAATATAGGTGGAAAATATTTAGTAATAACCATTTAAGACAAATATGAAGTGACTTTGCCGCAAAGTTGCCAATTTGAACGCCAATATCTGTTATTACATTATCTCAATGTGTTGCCAATTTAAGGATTTTTCTAAATTATAGTGATTTACGCAATAATAAAAATCATTACAAAATAACTAAAGCAGGTAGAGTAACAAAATAGGGCTCTAAAAATAGAGGAATTTATGCTCTTTCTTCCTGTACACTTCACATAACTAGTCTTCTCCCAAACCACAAATATGTGGGCCTTAGGCACTGATGGGTAGAAGTTCAACATCTGCTATAAGCCCTTCATACCGGAAATAACAAAATGTGGAACACAGTGTGGACATACTTCGTTTCACTTTGCGGATCACATTGTGAGCACACTGTGAACAATACCCAACCACCATTTGTTCTTAGTGACAATTGTGATAACTGTGCTCGAACTATGTTTCATGGTGTGCTGACGGTGTGTTCACAGTGTGTCCACAGTATGTTCACAGTGTGTCAACAGTATGTCATACTTTTTCACAATGTGTTCACAGTGCGTCCACCTTGTGTTCACAGTGTGTCCACATTGTGTCCACAGTGTGTCCACATTATGTTCAAATTATGTTTACAGTGTGTTCAATGCAATGTGTACACAGTGTGTCCACGGTTCGTCCGCGGTTTGCTCACAATGTGTTCACATTGTGTTCACAGTGTGTTCACAGCGTGTCCACAGTTGTGTTGACAGTGTGTCCACAGTGTGTCCACAGTGTGCCCACAGTGTGTTCACAGTATGTTCACAGCGTGTTCACAGTGTGCCCACAGTGTGTCCACATTTTGTTCACAGTGTGTTCACAGCGTGTCCACAGTTGTGTTGACAGTGTCACAGCGTGTCCACAGTTGTGTTCACAGTGTGTTCACAGTATGTTCACAGCGTGTTCACAGTGTGCTCACAGTGTGTTCACAGCGTGTCCACAGTTGTGTTCACAGTGTGTAGACAGTGTTGACAGTATGTTCACAGCGTGTTCACAGCGTGTTCACAGTGTGTTCACAGCGTGTCCACAGTGTGCCCACAGTGTGCCTACAATTTGCACCTGTATGTATGCACGTATCCTGACACATTACAGTGAACATGTATAAAGGAACAAACTATTTTGTCAACTGCCGTAGGCTCTGCGGCCATGCTGCTTCCTATAATTATAAGAATATGATTTTGATTATTTTATTGATGCTTTGGTGGAAAGGAATGTCAATTCCCTTCATAGAACTGCCGTAGGCAATATAATTCAGCCTGCTCAAATCAGATAAAGTTGATTGAAATGCTTTTGAGCAAAGAAATGTTTTATTCCTTCGTACAATCGACCGTCTGTCTGCGACAAAGAATGAAAGGTGCACGTTTTTCACCCGGATATCAAGAATGCTCATTTTTGTGGTGTCAATGCGTGCCATATTTCTTAAAATATCATTCAACATTTCTTACAACAATCGTTACAACGACGCCGAATTTCTGATCATGGGTAGGTTCGAGTAGGCGGGGGAAAACCTTTCCATCGTAATTGTTGTTTTGGCTCTACAAAAGTTATAAATATCTGTAATTTTCAATGGATTCTATTTTGTAAGGACGGGCGTGATAAATGTGGGACAAAATAAGGATCTTCTTCTTTACCTCGTTTCGTATTCGTGACTATTTTATTAAGCATTTCAAAGATTAGATGTGAACACGTAAAAAGAATCGGAATTATGCCAATAGATATTCAGTAATGATTAGTATTTCTTCTTCTATATAATATTATGGTTTCCGCCAAGTTACGGAGAAGCTGATTTGAACAAAATAGCAGGGTTTCTGGAGTAGGTAAATATTGTTAGCTTTTTTTTAGCATGACGGAAATCAACCGTTTGAATTGTATTATAAACTTTTGTAACAAACATCAGCCCTTTGAACCCAGGAATTACGGTACTCGCGTTTCCTAACATTAAACAAAGGGATCTTTGTAGTAACACTGTCAAAATCCACAAAACTTACTTAGCGCTCTATAGCATTTCTGACGAACCCCATTATTGTATTTGTATTACCAATAGAAGCATGGGACAAGTTTCGGTTTTTCGAATTTCTCTTTCGTTATAAAGACATTTATGATTGAAATGTCTGAATTTGAAAGACAATATTAAAGTGGACCATTAACTTTGTCAAATTCAACCAACATCACTTCGAGCTTTCACACTTCTGTTGTACCTTCTTGGTTGGCTATTATGATAACAGAGTGGGTTTTGATTTGTCAAATGTCTTCCTAATTGTGGAGATAGTTATGCCGTAGTAAAAAGACAATTGGCAGTTTGTTTCACCTGATTAAAAAAAATGTTTTCTATAAAACTGCCACATATCATTCAGAAGGAAATTACGATAATATTGGTGCATTATTGAAGTCTCAAATATCACTTTTTGATTTGTTTAATGAAGTTAATGGATCCTAACATCTGCTATAAGCCCTTCATACCGGAAATAACAAAGTGTGGAACACAGTGTGGACACACTGTGTTTCACTTTGCGGATCACATTGTGAGCACACTGTGAACAATACTATGAGAGCACCAATCACCATTTATTCTTAGTGACAATTGTGATAACTGTGTTCGAACTATGTTTTATGGTGTGCTGACGGTGTGTTCACAATGTGTCCACAGTATGTTCACAGTGTGTCAACAGTATGTCATACTTTTTTCACAATGTGTTCACAGTGCGTCCACCTTGTGTTCACAGTGTGTCCACATTGTGTCCACAGTGTTTCCACATTATGTTCAAATTATGTTTACAGTGTGTTCAATGCAATGTGTACACAGTGTGTCCACGGTTCGTCCGCGGTTTGCTCACAATGTGTTCACATTGTGTTCACAGTGTGTTCACACCGTGTCCACAGTTGTGTTGACAGTGTGACCACAGTGTGTCCACAGTGTGCCCACAGTGTGTTCACAGTATGTTCACAGCGTGTTCACAGTGTGCCCACAGTGTGTCCACATTGTGTTCACAGTGTGTTCAGAGCGTGTCCACAGTTATGTTGACAGTGTGTCCACAGTGTGTCCACAGTGTGTTCACAGCGTGTCCACAGTGTGTCCACAGTGTGCCCACAGTGTGTTCACAGTATGTTCACAGCGTGTTCACAGTGTGCCCACAGTGTGTCCACATTGTGTTCACAGTGTGTTCAGAGCGTGTCCACAGTTGTGTTGACAGTGTGTCCACAGTGTGTTCACAGTGTGTTCACAGCGTGTCCACGGTGTGCCCACAGTGTGCCTACAATTTGCACCTGTATGTATGCACGTATCCTGACACATTACAGTGAACGTGTATAAAGGAACAAACTATTTTGTCAACTGCCGTAGGCTCTGCGGCCATGCTGCTTCCTATAATTATAAGAATATGATTTTGATTATTTTATTGATGCTTTGGTGGAAAGGAATGTCAATTCCCTTCATAGAACTGCCGTAGGCAATATAATTCAGCCTGCTCAAATCAGATAAAGTTGATTGAAATGCTTTTGAGCAAAGAAATGTTTTATTCCTTCGTACAATCGACCGTCTGTCTGCGCCAAAGAATGACAGGTGCACGTTTTTCACCCGGATATCAAGAATGCTCATTTTGTGGTGTAAATGCGTGCCATATTTCTTAAAATATCATTCAACATTTCTTACAACAATCGTTACAACGACGCCGAATTTCTGATCATGGGTTAGTTCGAGTAGGCGGGGGAAAACCTTTCCATCGTAATTGTTGTTTTGGCTCTACAACAGTTATAAATATCTGTAATTTTCAATGGATTCTATTTTGGGACAAAATAAAGATCTTCTTCTTTACCTTGTTTCGTATTCGTGACTACACGCTTAGATTACTGTGCAGCAGAGCACTGTTCACAAACAATGCTCTATTTTGTAATGCGGCGTTCCCACTGTCGTGCGATCCGTTACGAACGCCACGATTGGCCATTCGTAGCTGATCGTGGAACTTCTCTGAAATTTCAGGTTTGGATACGAGGTGATGCGAGTCGATACGTTCTGGTGCGATCTGGTGCGCTTTGATGCGATATGGTCACGATTGGTCAATTTCAGGTGACACGATCTGTCACGATCTAGTTTCCCGTTCAGATACGATCATATACGTTCCGATAGGATTGTCTCGATTGAGTCTACGATTGGGTCTCGATGTGACACGATCATCACGATCGGGGTCCCCGATTTGGGACGATCGGGTACGTGCAGATACGTTCGGATACCTTCCGATACGTTAATCACGAACCGACGCGCTCTGTTGCGATAGGATACGATTGTGGTCGCGATGTCTTTCACGATGAGGATCGAGAGTGATCACGATTCGAGCTACGATTGGACCCCGATGGATATATATACAGCCCGACTGACCATGGACTTTATTGTTTCTTGAACAATTCTACAGAATGAACACTACAACCCACAACCATTGATGATGGCAGAAGTTGAGGATGATGACAACGTGACATTTGCAGTATTACTGTATGCTCGCATTATCGCCAGAGAGGAAGAATACGAGCAGCAGCCAGACCCGCCACAACCCAACCACAAAGGGCCAGGAGAGCTGCAGTCAGGCAGTGCTGATTGCGACCATGGCTCACAGAGGAGAGGAGAGGGGACAACAGCTTGGCCAGTTCTCCAGCCTCCTAGACACCCAATTGAGGCCGGAAGATCCAGTAGCGTTCTAAAAATACACAATGTTAACACCACAGCTCTTCGGTGAAGTCTTGCAGAGGGTGGCACCAGCAATCAAGAGGGAACTCACCAGTTTCAGACAACCCCTCTCACCTGGACTGACTGGCAGTGACATTGAGGCACCTTGTCACTGGAAACAACTATCGGTCCCTTGCGTATGCCCTCAGGTGTGAAGTGTCCAGTATCTCAGAGATAGTTCCAGAAGTGTGCCAGCAATTGTGCAAGCGTACAAAGATGAGGTGTTTAGCCTACCTGTGATCCCTGAAGCCTGGACAGCCGTAGCTAAGAGCAGAGATGGAACATCCCCCACGCCATTGGGGCCCTGGATGGCAAACACATTGCTATCAAGAAGCCACACCACACTGGCAGTCTGTACTACAATTACAAAGGCTTTTTCTGATACCAAACCTAGCGATGGTGGATGCAGATTGCAAGTTTGTGTGGATCGAGCTTGGTGGAAAATGACACATGTCAGATGCTCAGATATTTGGCGACTCTGAGCTGTTCAACGGCCTGGAAGAGGAAGCCCTAGGACTCCCCCACCCTGCCCTCTGACTGCATGCCTTGATGACCACCAAGACATGCCCTTCTTCATCCTGGGGGATGACGCCTTCGCACTCATGAACTATCTCATGACGCCATGCGGCACTTGTTGCTGCTGCTGCAAAGGAGGCCACATTTCTGGCATCCACCGTCTCAATGTGAGGGATCAAAAAGGAGAACTTATCCCACACCCATTTTGTGCTGTGCTGTGCTCTGTCTCTGTGCTGTTCATGTCAGTAGTGACATCTCCTCCTGACCCACTCTTCTTGTCGCGTTTCTTCAGCCGGCCCATCATGGTCCTCATGCTTGTGTACCATGTTTTAAGTTGCGCCACAGTAGTGTATATCGTGGCAGCCTGCGCAGCCCAGAGATCCTTCTTCTGGGTGACATCCTTGAAACCCGCAAGGCGTTTGCTGTAGAGGACCTCATTTCTCATGAGGAACTCGATGATTTCCTCTTCTTGCGTCTAGTACCCTTGGGTGGCATCTCTCAAAGGCTTCAAAATTACAAGCAAGAGCAAGTTGACAGTGACTATGCGCTCGCTTTAAGTGTAGATCACTGAATGAGGCGCATTCAATCTTGTCCGGTATATATATATGGGCGCGAGATCTCATAACAGATCGTGAACGTCCGTGAAAAGCGTGACTTATCGTATCTACTCGCATTTACTCGTATCAACTCGTATCTGCTCGTGAGTCATTCGTGTTAGGTCGTGAACAATGGTACCCGACAGAGGGTTACAGATCGTGACAGATCGTGGGAGATCGCATCACATCTTAACAGAGCGTGGTGTTTGACTTGTCCAAGGTTGATCCCGATCACCACGATTTGGAAGCACGAGTAGATGCGCTTTGTTACGATCCAATACGATCCGATGCGATGATGACGATTGATAATTAATCGTGTTGATCGATCACCACGATTACTTCACGATCAGCTACGAATGGCCAATCGTGGCGATCGTAACTAATCGCACGACAGTGGGAACGCCGCATAAAGGAGTGGTCACATTGGACACGACTCCCCACGACTAGACCCACGAATGCAGTACGCATTGGTACAAATCAATGGCAAGCCGTTTTTAACATTTATTCCTATTTCTTGATATCAAGAATTCAATTCTTGATATCACGAAATCGAATTCTTGATATCAAGAAATGCATTCTTGATATCAAGAAATATACTTTTCTGTATTGGTAATGACTTACTTACTGAATTAGGTGCACAGGACGGTGTGTCCCTTCGCTCCCCTACGAGAGATTCTGTTCCACTCAGGTCTGTTCTGGGCTATGAGCTCTGCCTCGTGTAAAGGTAGTCCCACGTCGCTCTGGGCTTGGTCTCTCCATCTCGTAGGAGGGCGTCCCGGGGGTCTACGTGCGTCAAAGTCATTTATGTATGCTTGGTATGGTAGGCGGTGATGCGGCATGCGGACAACATGCCCAAACCATTTCAAGCGTCGCTTTGTTATCTCTTCACAGATGGTGTTTGTGATGCTTAGCCTTTGTCGGATTTCTTCATTTCTCACCCTGTCCATTAGGTGAACTCCCAGGATGGTCCGGAGACACCTCATTTCAAAAACCTCAAGTTTCTTTCTGTCTGATTTACGCAGAGTCCATGATTCCGCTCCATATGTAGCAATAGGGAGGATGAGGGCTCTGTAGATTCTAACTTTAAGCGTTCTTGATATGTCTTGGTTGGACCAGATGGTACTTTTTAGCCTTCCAAATGACCAGGCTGCCAGTCTTACTCTCCTTTTCACATCTTCTTCTATGTTAGGAACTATGCTACCAAGGAATACAAACTTGTCCACTTTCTCAATGTTGGTGTTGTTTAGAGAGATCTGTCGATGGTCCTCGGTCATGATTTTACATTTTGCAGTATTAATTTTCATGCCCCATTTACTGCATGCTTTCTCCAATTCACTTGTTGAGACTTGGAGTTTCTCAAATACCAGTTCCATGAGAGTGGTGTCGTCTGCATATCGGATGTTGTTAACCCGCATGTCACCCATCTGTACTCCACCATCCAGCTTTTGAATGTCCTTCATCACAAATTCCAGGAATAGGTTGAAGAGACTTGGAGAGAGGAGGCAGCCTTGCCGGACACCAGTTGTGACTTCAAACCATTCGGTTATCTTTCCATTCACCATGACAGAGCACTTGGTTTGTTTGTACATGTTTTCAATGAGGTCAGCCATGGACTTGTCCACACCAATGGAACGCAGACATTTCCAGAGAGCTTCCCTCCATATGGTGTCAAAAGCTGCCTTAAACCGAAAACTCAATGAAGATCCTATAATATGCATATTGTACCTCTTCTGAAAGCTGAGAACATACTGAGCATGAAAAAGTTAATTTTGAAGCCCTAACACCGCCCAGAAAACAATTAAAAGCAAATGTAAACTCTTATTCTAAACCCTGATTTTCGCGTTTGACGGCGATTTGGTGCAGAGAAATTTGATGACGTCACAGGTAGAATAGGCCCAAACCACGGCCGCCGACGGTAGAGCAGTACCCGTTGCCTCCCCCAACGATCCCCCAGTCCAGAACTTAAAGGTAGTTCTGGGCCCTGTAACATAAAACTCTTGTTTGCGATTGATTGCTAATAGCGATCAATCGCTAGCTGCAATTGATCGCTATCTCATATGGGAAAACCGTAACATAAACCTCCTTTGCGATCAATTGCATTTAGCAATTGATCGCAAAAGATTGGAGCGGGAAATCGAGCATCGCAAGGGTCTAGATCGTAGACTAGCCTAAATGACGTCATTATACTAATATACTGAGCTGAGTCCTGCGCAGAAATGTTGTGCGACGATTTTCCGGATTTCAGGTGAGTCATTTTTCCCGTCCTATTATATTTTAAAAAAGTGTGTTTAGAGCCGTTTTTTCACGGATTATTGGTTACCAATGTCAATATATACTCATACAGAAAGACGAGGAGTAACTGGATATCTATTTCATAAAATTACATTCCACTTTTGAGTTGTTGATTGCGATGCATGATGTTAGTCACGCAAATCCAAACGTCAGTATACCCTCTTCCTCTTACTCGGTACGCCAGAGTTCCGGCCGCAGACTGCATTGTTTTCCGCTGGCCGCACAGTTTTGTCCCGACCTGTTGCGGCTCTGATTAATGCAGTTTTGTTATCGGCCCTCGGGTCTTAAATCATTTTAAACTCATGATCAACATTGTTTTGATTTTCGCATTACTCACTGAACTTGTTTGTGATAATAGTGGTCTGTCGTAACATATTTGTCAAAGTGTCAGCCATTTTGTCTCAACATTCAAAGTTGTTGCCAGCACGACCTCAATTATTCAATAATAAAAAAAATTCTTGTCAAAACATTTATCTTCTGATAAGTGATAGTGATAGCGTTAACAAAACAAACATTGTTACATTGACATCATTATCGGAATGACGTTTACAAATAATCCAAATTTAAATGTTAAATCGGCTTTGGTACCGTAACTTAAGTGTAAATTCCCCAAGCAGCTTTTGCGGGATTTATTACGCTGAAAAATCACATGCTCAATGTCAACAAATGTTCATGTCCGGTTTGTCACAAACACAACATTTGGGATGGAGTAATGGCTCTAATTCCAGGTCATTTACACCCACCCCTGCAAGTCAATGGGCTTACTGCTTACTGATTTACACCCTGATTCAGCGTGACTGCAATGTGTTTATACAATTCAGTTATTAAATTAAAGGTTTACAATTTTTGAGGTTGACAAAATGTTTTAGTGAATTTGTTGACGCAGCACTAGCTAATCTGACATCCTACTACTTACACTAACTAAGTGCAGATGGTGAGACAATTTACTTCATGGTTTCGTGGACATGACACAAATAGAAATAAGATGATTGCTATGTTATGTTTCAATGGTGCTAGTAATTTTAAATGTAGAATTATGTAAAGATGAATAACAAATGCACAAACATCATTTGATTTTGATTTTTTCTGAGCACTCTAGTATAACTATATGCTGTTCCTTAGCTCTGTGTGAATTTGATATCTAATTATCTATTTCTTTGTTGTTGGGTTTTTTTAGTCTGGAAGAACAAGACCACTGAACGCTTGATGTCCTGACTAGGAACTGATCAGCCGGTTTCATAACACAGAACAGAGCCAAACTTTTTGGAGAGCTTGGCACTGCTCCTGCAAGGACCAAGGTATGTTAAGAAATTGAGTGAAAAGTCTGCTGTTTCAAAATCATTTCAAACACGTACAAAAAAAAACAATTAAAAAAATCATCCGAATACTATAACCGGCATGATGAACACTGTCAGTATCAAGAAATAAATTAAGGTCATAATTTGATGTTGGGTGTAATAATGAATTATAACAGCTAAATGATTGTTTTCATACATGTAGGCAATGTATGGGCCAAATTCTCATTAGCCAAGCCTCCACACTAACTTTTTTCTCTACTGGCCCATTTGGCCTTTTGGGCAAGTAAACTAATAAATGTTCAAATTTTACTTGCCAAAACACAACATGTACTTGCCTGCTTTACCTCTATATGAGATCTACATGTAAGGAATAACATTCTACTCTCGCAGCTGAAGAGAAAGTTAAGTTGCCCGATCGGGCAAGCAAACTAGACCATTTATGAAATTTTACTTGCCCAACATAAATTTTTACTTACCCCAGGCAAGCGGGAAAGTGCCAGTGCCCTGCATTAGCGGTCTAAAATTTGGGCTAAATCATTATGTCGTCCACTGTTTTATGGAATGCCAGACTTACACTTTGCCACCACAGTTTTTGTATAAATTTCTTATTAAAAATTTAGTCAGTTCTTTTTAAACTCAGTTTGGACGGTGGAGGTATTTGATTTGAGGTTTCCCCCAAAGATGGGGTCATTCAACAGGCTCATTTACAGCTAATTTGTAGTTATTTTCAGCATTAAAAGCAAGTTATGTTTTTTGTTTGTGAGGCTTGAATATGCTAGTTCAAAACATAGAATTTATTCAGAAAAGGTCCAGTTTTACCGTATCCATGATTTATGATGATTGTAGAAGATTTGATCACAAAGGTCATTCAAAGTTGTAAAACTCAATATAATCCTTTCCTTATGTTTGATTTTAATGTTCAGTCCAACAGTTGAAGCAGGAGTATGGTAGTGACAGAGGAGGTACAGGAGACCGGGGTGAAGTGAGCAGATGCCAAACTGAGGGTCCATAAATATGAAAGAGCTGAATTGGAAACTAGTGAGTGTATGCAACCATTCACTGTACAATTCATGTACATGTAGATGAATTGTAACAAGATTTTTAGGCACTAAATTAAAGCCTTTAAATATGCTGTATTAACATTTCTACTAAAAATAAATTCATGCATTTCATACAGATTGTGGTGGCAAGTTACTTTATCGATGCCATACTAAGACTTGGGACGTACCTGCATCCATTATTTTGTTAGATTTTCCATATTCATATTTCTGGAAGTGCAGGTACAAAATAGAAATTTGATATCCAACCACCACTCTGTAGTTCCTGCATTGTCCGATGCACAAGGCAGTCATTTCTTTCCAACTGGATCCGTCTGCAGTTAGTGTGCTGATCTCGTTCCAATTCTCAAGTCTGTTGAGTGTTCTGTTGCCAGTTCATTTTAGGCTAACCCCTTTATCTTCTTCCTGGGAGAGTCCACAATAGGGTTTGGTAGGCCAGGTGGTCAGGGGAACGACGGTCTACATGGCCCAATTAAGGCGCTTTTACAAATTGTTGAGGATACTGCATGTGGGCTGTTTAGAACATTGTCTGATAAATGAGAAAATCGCTACAAATAAAGACTGCCTGTACATGACTCTACAAACAAATGTGTTTAATGCTTTCCTAATTAATGAATCCTATTGATCAAATCATCTTGATCGAAGATTTAAAGCGGAAGTATAAATGTCATTGAGCTTTTTAATTTTCATGAATGATACAAATCCAAATTTCATATTCCTTTGTTATTTATCCATTTATTTGTGTAGGTGGGGACCAATGCCTCGGAACCATCTTCTATATGAGGGTGTACTCGATGCCATGGCCAAGCAGAGAAAGCATGCATGGATGTGCTGGTCCACTATCTCTGATGAGATGCAGACAGCATTCACAGGTACAGTCACACTTGTGTATTAAGACCACTGAACTGACACACTGAAAATGGACACTAAACAGGTGACCTCTTTAAAGAGGTTTTATTTCAACAACATTATTTACAGGGGTTCATTCTTTGTGGTCACTACAGACAGGTTGACTGCTATAGGCAGGTGAACAATAAAGACACATTTAATTTTTTTTTTAATAACAACAAATCATTATTTTGAATTCAAGAGTTATGTTTAAATAATAAATTTCCTTTGGTGACATTTCTTATGGATTCTAAACTTTTCTTTGTTTGCTTCGAACAAGTACACACATCAAATGGAGTCCTTTTGATATAATAGAGATCACTTACTATCTTTAACAAATTAAAACATTTGTTTGTTCTTGTAGGTGGTGGGGGTTGAGATTTTCAACATTTCCCTCCTCTCTTTACAAACATTACTTTTTTTTGTTTACTTGTATTTTACATACAGAGCTCCACCTCAGAAGATAGTGAAGCAGTCGCCGTATACGGAGTATGTCAACCAGGATCAAAAGGATCATGTCATCACCCATTCATCCATCAGCATCGACAAAAGGACAAACGGTGCAATCATCACCTTCGGCTTCAACCAGAGGACCATCACTGGCATCTAGTGTTAAATTATTCAACAAATAGCAACAAATGTCGTGATGGACTTACAAGAAGATGGGAAATTTCCCTTAAAATGAAGGAGTCCTTCAATTGAGGGAAATGAATATGTTGCCAAGGCAGCATGTTGATACGGAAAACCAAATACCCATTTAAAACTGTCCTGAATATGTTCCGGCTCGAGTCAAGATGGCGAGTGAATTTTTATAACTAATTGCTACTTATTGACACATCATTCTTTAAAGCATGCACCATATATCTTCTAGTATGAAACCTTTGACAAATTCAGCTAAAATTCTACTAAGTGGAATTCTATTCAAATAATTAATTTGATGATATTGCTAGCATAATCTTTACAAGACAATACAAGTTTAAAACACAGGCAAATAATTGTTTTCAATATAAGAGATCAGATAGTGAGGAATAATTTCTGGAAGTTTGATTAGAACCCGTCAAGAAAATAGTTCTTTTGAGCAATTTATTTTTCAAAAGGACTCAAATTGGCAATACACTCTGCTATATTAATGGACTATACATTAGTTTCTGCACAACATACAGTAAGTTTGGAGAACGAAAAACAATGTGTACAAAACATGGTGATTTGCCCACAAAGTTGTTGGTTTGTTGCAAATTTGACTTATACATAATTGTGTAATTCCTAGCCAAATGGGTTCAAACTTTCATAGATTTTCCTTCTATTTAGTTTATTGTAGTGGAGACAACAACTTGCCTGGGTTTAAAAATGGCAATTCGCAATATGATACAAACAATTCATTTAATTGTATTTTCACTGCAAGAAATTTTGTTCAATATAGTTATTTCTTTTGTATTGGTTTTTTCAGGCAATTAAATTTTCAGGAACAATAGTACAAATGCTTAAAGATTTGTTTAATTTTCTTGTGTACAAATTATTGATACCCTTACTATATAGATATAGATTTTTAAAAAGGCATAATTGTATTAAAAAATACATACATGTATATGGATAATATTTTCATATTTTTAAATCCCCAATTAGTAGGTCAGTAACCTCAGATACAAAGGGTAGCCAGAGTCACATAAATACAATAACTTACTTCTTTGTGGATGTTCACAAGTGCTCTGGACATCAGATGAACACACCTTGATGCGGTCATGTGCTCCATCCCATGTGTGGTAGGTAGTTGTGCAGTCCAACATATAACACTGCATATAATTTGTGTGCATTGAGGATCTGCAGCTACCTGGGAGAGCCTTGTTTTGCATCGAGGTGTGCTCAAGTTAGAACCCCAGGGCCCCTTTTCATGAAAGGGTCTTATATAAAAACCGTCCTAACTGTCACATGACTCTGACTGAATTAGGTAATGTTTGTGATTCAGTCATAGTCACGTGACAGTTCGGACGGTTCTTGGATAATAGACCGCTTCTGTAATGTATGCAAATATTATGCGTATGACGTAAGACTCCCCGTTGGCAAGCTTAACAATAGTAACTAGGTCCGGCAAGCTAGGTTTGCAGGAGCTTCCTGGACCTAGTTACTATTGTTTAGCTTGCCAACGGGGAGTCTGACGTCATACGCATATTATTTGCATACATTACAGAAGCGGTCTATTGAGACCCTTCCATGAAACGGGGCCAAGAATTTCAATCATATTCCTATTTTTTTTTTTTTTTTTTTTTTTTTTTTTTTTAAATATTATTTAAGGTCTTTTAGGAATGATGATGGCCCAAAATGTCTGTATTTACCATATTTGACCTTCAAAATGACATAATTTAGGCCAAAAATAATAATTTTTTCAAAAAATATATTTTATTTTAGGCTAAAATGGTGAAATTTGCCTCTTAAATGACATGTAATTTAATCTATTTCTGTGGTATTTTTTTTCTGAAAGTATAAATTCTTGATGAAGGGAGACCTAGGGAAGGGGTAGAAAACATTTTTTATGGGGCGCGTCCCCTCCCGGGGCTACGCCCTTTATTCTTATGCAGCCATTTTTATTGATCAAGGCTACGATCACTCATGGATCAATCGTAGATTCTACGATTGATCGTAGAGTCTACGATTGATTTTCTGTGGTTACGATTGATCGTAGAACGTTTATGTTACAGAAAATTGATCGTACGATCAATTATTGATCGTACGATCAATCGTGAGTCTACGATCAATTGCTTCTACGATTGATCGTAGAAGCAATTGATCGTAGCATGTTTATGTTACAGTTTTTCTTTACGATTGATCGTACGATCGATAATCGATCGTACGATCAATCGTAAAGTTTTATGTTACGGGGCCCAGATTTGTCAAATGAGATGCGCGGCGCCATCTTGCATACGCGTTGCGCACGGTGCGTAATGCACGTTAGCTCAGTGTCATGCGGTGCGCGCAAACTAACCCAGTTCAAAATGGCGACCCGCTATGTAGCATCCCCACGCTTGATGCCCTTTAATTAAAGGGTACCACCACCCAAAATAATATTCTTATTAAAGAAAGGTAACATCTTTAGTATTCCATTCCATCAACAAGTTCACAAAAATATGTTTCCAGAAAAAAAAAAAAAATTTGGAAAACGCCTCACCATTCTAAAGCATGCGTTCATGCGGTCTGAATTGCGAAGACTAATGTGTGCAGAGCGAACGAATCGCCCGGGATTCTATTGTCTACAAACGTACGCGTGAATCGCATTGACGCACTCGCAAATATTTGGCCCGTACGAACCAGGAAATAGTAGTGGTTCCGTAAGTGGTGGAAATTAATTGCTTTGTTTTTGAACTACACAACCCTTTGCAAAATGTTGGGTATCTATTTGATATCACAAAACGGTACCAAAACATTTTTTGTTGTTGTATATAATATGCAATTGCGAACAATAGCCTACCAGAGCTTTGGTGAAGCTCCAGAAGGCCAATCAAGTGGTTCGCTGCAGCTCAAAATAAAATAAAATATCAAAACATAAAATAGGAATAACATTAATTCACTTAAAAGACTTAGCATTAAACAATCAAATTTTGGATAGGAGGAGAGCATGTACGCGAGTTTGGAGACCAGTGTCAGAGATGTCGCCAACAACTTTTTCAGGGAGGCTGTTCCAAACTCGGACAGCTGAGTGGATGAAGCTTCTGTCTAGCGAATGGGTCCTGGCATGCGGTATGGTTAGTGCGTGGTCTGGCATGGATGTGCTGAACCGAGTTACACGCCTTCTTTCCATTGGCGGAGGGAGCATGTCAACAAGATCTTGAGGGCAATGTTGTGTTTGCATCTTGTACAGAACTGACGCTGCTGCAACCTGACGTCTGTGCGTCAAACTTGGGATGGAGAATTGGGTGCGAGCAGCAGTCTCAGTAACTCCTATAATCTTGAGTGCCTTCATCTGGATGTTGTCCAGTAAGGCAAGGGTAGATGGCGAGGCGTTAATCCAGCACAGAGATGCGTATTCCATTAGACTTCGGACTTGTGCGTTGTAAACTGTAGCTCTGCCTTTGATGTCTAACTTCTTGGAAACTTTTCTTAGAGCACCAAGTTTCTGCCCAGCTCTGGTTGTGATGTGCGAGATGTGCTTTGTCCAAGTTAGCTTGCGATCGAATGTAATACCAAGGATTCCAAGTTCAGGCTTCACTTCCAGCTGGCAACCTCCGAGGCTTAGTCTGAGTTCTGAAGGGGATCGTTTCCTTGAAATTGTCATTGTTTTACATTTCGATGGTTCGAATGTGATCTTCCATGTGTGAGCCCATGTTTCCTTCTTTGCCAAGTCTCTGTTGAGACTAGCTGTTACCGCGTCGCTGTCTTTTGGAGAGTGGATTGGGACGTAGAGTGTAGAGTCATCAGCGTACAGGTAAATCTCGTTCTCGCACACATCTACGAGGTCGTCAATATAGATGGAGAACAGGAGTGGTCCAAGAATTGACCCTTGGGGGACAGAAGCATCGATGGAGGAAGCTTCTGAAGCTTGGCCTGATATTGCAACTTTGATTGACCTGTCAGATAGATAGCTCTGCAGCCATGTTAGCAGTTTTCCGTGGATGCCTTTGGATCTTAGTTTGGTTAGCATTCCATTGTGCCAGACTCTGTCAAATGCTCCCTTTATATCCAGAGCTACAACACAAACTTCCTCTCCCTTATCCAAGATGTTGTTCCACTTCTGGGACAGAATTGTAAGGAGATCTGCTGTGCTGTGGCCTGGACGGAATCCGAACTGTCTGCTTGATATCAGGCTGTTCTGGAAGATGTAGCTTTGAAGTTGTTGATTAACAGCTGCTTCCATGACTTTGCTGATAATGCTAAGCAGAGAGATAGGCCGGTACTTGGATGGGTCAGATTTGGAGTCCCTTTTGTGGATTGGTATTACTCTGGCTTTCTTCCACTGACTTGGGAATACCCCTTGTGAGAAGCACAAATGAAAAAGTCTGCTCAGAGGACTTGCAAGTTCTGCGCTGCATTCCTTTAAAACCTTGGCAGGAATTTCATCTGGTCCTGTTGCCTTGTCTGCACAGAGTTGTTTCAGTAGTCTGTTTATGACCTTGGGCTTGAATGTAATATTACCGATGGAGGTAGGTGTGGGATGGTCAGGATGTGGAGCGGAGTCATCTGCATCCGGTAGATGACATTTCTCTGAGAATGTCTTGCAGAATACTCCAGCCTTTTGTCCTGCAGGCTTCTTCATTATGTACAATGACTGGGATGTCGCAGTGAGCCGCTTTGCCAGCAAGTGTGTTCACGACTCTCCACCACTTCTTACTGCTGAGGTTATTGTCAGCAAGGTCCTCTTTGAGTTTCTTGTTGTAATTCCTTTTAGCTTCTTTCTCTGTCTTGTTGTAGGACTTTCTTGCATTGATGAACTTCTCCTTGTTGGAATTCGAATCTGTATTGCTCTTCTTCACCTGTTGAAAAATTCTGCCTTTCTTCCTGGCAGCCTTCCTGCAGTTGTCACTGAACCAGGCTTTGTCCCCTGTCTTTTTAGCAACAGTTTTGTTGGGGATGTACAGGGCCATGGCCTCAGTGATGATTTATGAGACTCGGCTGCATGCGTTCTCTGGATCGTTGTCCCGGAATGCTGCAGACCAGTCAATATAAGAGAGGTGGCCTCTCATCTCCCAGTAGTCAGCTTGATCATATTGCCAAACCTTCCTCTGGTAGGGCTTGTCTCTAAATGCAGGGACCTCAAATTTCAGTTCTCCAATATTTGATCTAAGGCCACGGATGTTCACCTCCATTATTTGGAAATTCGTATTTCGTAGTCGGGGGGCAGGCATTTGTCGTTTCCGTTGGGATCCGTCCGTTCGAGGCTTATTTTTCTGTTTTTAGCAAGATTAATATGGATGATTCAAGAGCAGCTGACCCCTGAACCTCCAGACGCACTTGAGCAGTGCGGTAGAGGTACTCACTATGCATGACCTAATCTGAAAGCATCAAATGACTCGTAACAGATCGTGTTCGGGGTGAACCACTTGGTCAAGGATGGGGTGATCAGTGATTTGTTATGCACCTCCACTTCCATATAATAATGTGTTGTTCTTTGCCTGGTGGTCCCCTTTAAGCTCATATGCATTTCGTGGTAAAAGAAGCAGGATAAAGATGTCCGATAGTAGGATTCGAACCGGGGATCCCACGCGTCTAAGTCAGACGCGATACCGACTGAGCTAACTCGCATCACGGGAAGCCGAACGCACTCTAGGATAGTATCATACAGTCTCTATTGTTGCGAATTTAGCACGTTGTGGTGCTGTTCTCACAGCACCAGTTTTCAGCACAGATCTTTTAGCACCTCGCAGACTTTTATTCACTACTTACACTTGTGGTGCTAAATTTGCTCCTCCAGTTGCACGATCGCGAGCAGCACTCGTTTTTTAGCACCTTCATTTTTAGAGTGTACACGGAGCGATGTTTCAGCCGACCACATATTGAAATCTCCGGAAGGAAAAGAGATTTGCATTTGATTACATGTCATTGATTTATTTCATACATGATATAAGAATAATAATTCGACCACTAAGTAATATAACAATCAAGTGGTTTACCAAAGAAAAATACATGAATCGTCATAATTGAACAAGCCAATGTAATCAATTAACATGTTAAATATATTCGAATCACCAACCCATTGATGATTGTCGTGCGCCTCCGGAGATATTTTAATTGTTTCTTTTCATTACCCAATCAATCCCTCTATATAGTTCTGCATCAGGACTTAATGTCGCTCGACAGTTCAGTCATAGTATAACCCTAACCTCATACCTCCTTGGTATAACTGGTCATCAGTGCAGTGCGATTACGTTTCAGGACGTGATATGAATACTGGTGACTGGTTATAATATGATGTAATGTCCAGAGACACTTTATGTGGATGTCTGCAGAGCGGGGATTTGCACTTATAATCAAGACAAAGGGCCAGTCTAATTACTTGACATTTCTGTCTTCTTAGCCTGGATTGTGGGCACGGTTATACGGTATAGAGTACATTGATTAAACTATACAATTTCATGGATTTGAGCTTAATTACTAATAATGTATATCAGCACGGTTCGAAAGATGATTATTGAATCGGACGTAGTGCCTACACACGTATTCGATACCAGCATATCGCACAATGTATATCCAGTGGCATAAGGGTGTAAGGATGGGGACCGGGGGGGGGGGGGGGGGGGGAGCAGTTATCGCTACCCTTTCCCAAACGGGAATTTTCGTTCTTTAAATGTTGGGAAAACATTTTAGCGCATGCCACGACAACCCCTTATATAGGAAACTGTTCCCCTCCCTGCTTTGCCCCCCCCCCCCCCCCCCCCCAACCGTCTATATGTTTACTTCCTGGCTCAAAGTTGGTCCACGATTCTATCAAGTTACAGCATTCGGACCCTTCCTAGAATGTGACGTATGTTGTTGCCTTCGACTGTAATACATCTTGAAATTGGCAAAACATGCAAACGCTA
Source organism: Echinarachnius parma (assembly GCA_037951105.1). Classification (NCBI taxonomy): domain Eukaryota; kingdom Metazoa; phylum Echinodermata; class Echinoidea; order Clypeasteroida; family Echinarachniidae; genus Echinarachnius; species Echinarachnius parma. Next base: position 30,463 of record JBAMJV010010029.1, read on the forward strand.
TTCAGTCAGAGCTCGAAATATTGATGACGTAGCGACTTGGTTGCGCATCATTCATTTTAGATTGTGCAAATGCCAATAAGTCCATAACCATGATAACGTACGTATACTACAGTTTTTTTCAAGAAAAACAAAATGAAGGATGCGCTTTCTTCATCAATTCGTTATACACGTGAAGCTTAAAGGGGTAGTACAGTTTTGGTAAGGCTGAACTTTAATAACCAAAACCTGCAAAATGACACTACAAACTAAGAGTTATAACTCCACCATGCTCGAAAGGTATACAAAATTACAAACGACTAAGTAAAAAGCCTGTTATCATTCAAAAAGAGCCATTATAACACAAGAGGGCGCTCTCTAAAAAGGCGTTGGTTTCAACCATTTTTTATACAAAATTATGCATGTGATGTTTTATTGAAATAATGATTTAACAGAGAGATCATCAACAATTATTTTAAAAACGCTTTTGAAAATTTAAAAAAAAGTGTAAGCATTTTTTTAAAATTATTTTTAAATCATCTAATTATTTGGGCCCCAAATAATTATAAGATCAGATATATTTATAGATATTTCAGCCGTTTCTGGACCGATTTTGACCAAATAAAGTTTATTCTGCCATTAAAATTGCATGTTCTCTCGAATTCTCTACCAAAACTAAACTACCCCTTTAAATACTGCGCTAGACGACAGTGCCGTAGTTGCGGGGGTCAAGGGGGGAGGGGCGTGCAAATGCACGTGCCCCAATAATTTGACAAAAATAATAGAAACATAAGGGAGTAGCCTTAATTAATTGAGTGTGCCCCCCCCCCTCCCCCCCACACATCAGAGGGCTGAGGGCAGTGGCGTTGTTGTGGGGTCAAGGGGGGGCATGTATATGCACGTGCCCCCAATAATTTGACAACAACAATATAAACATAAGCCTAAGGGGAAAGGCCTTTAACGAATAAATTAATTGAGTGTGTCCCCCCCCCCCCCCCCCCCGTCCCCTTCCCCCATCAATCAGACCATGCTAATTTGAGAAAAACAGTATAAATATTTAGAAAATATGGGGGAAATCATGAAAGAAATAATGAAATACATCAAGTGTGCGTGCCATCAATAAACAAAATAACATTTCCGACTATACGATAATCGATATACGCCACTGGTGACGACAGTCCACAAAGTGCAACAAGGGCAAGGGGACACAACTAAGGTCAATTATTGGACCATGTAACCCATCTGTGACGTAAAGAGTGTAATATAAACTAAAACATACTGAAAAGATATGTTAAGCCTTCATTCCCGAACGTCAATTCGTCAACATTTAGTCACTTTCAGAAAAGTCCTGGTATGCCGAATGAGTCAACATTTGCTTTGGTATAAGAAGGTATGTCTTACATGCATTATGTAATGGGTTCAACAATGTATGTAGACGCGTAAGCTATCAGGGGGTTCGGAAACAAGAAATAAGAGTTTATATAAATGATAGCTTACACATTTATCTTAAAGGGACTTAGTAACATTGTTCAAATCCTCAAAATCTAATTAAAATTCTAGCGGTTCCCGCATACCTTGTTGTAAGGCAACAAAAAAGGCATGGGACAGGTTTCGGTTTTTTAGATTTCCCTTACGTTAAAAAGATATTTACGATTGAAGTGTTCAGATGTTAAATACTCCACTGGATTGTCGAAACTGTGTACAAAGTGAGTGCAATGAGTTAGTGAATATCACTTTGCATTTTTGCTCATTACTCGGCCATTTAAGGTCCATTTAACTTGACATTTTCACACAATACCCAGTGGATGTATCATATAACAACGATATACATTGCATCAACCATCTCATCACTTTTTGCACATGTCAACAAAGTTACTAGATCCCTTTAAAAGACGTGTGCAAATATATTCACATTTCTAAGGATTCATGAAGGCGGCAGAAGGATGGGGAGTACAGAGTTTTTATTGGTATCTTTCCACATTGGAGGGGCGCAGGCCTGGGGTGAAATTTCGCACAGAGTGCAAAATGGTTTCGGCGTGGCGTAGCGAGGACACTCTATATTTTGCAAGTTTGTATACTTTTCGAGCATAGTGGAGTTATTACTATTAGTTTTGAAGGTTATTGTCCAGGTTTGGTTACTAAAGTTCAGCCTTACCAAAACTAAACTACCCCTTTAATTAATTGAGTGTGCCCCCCCCCCCCTCCCCCCACACATCAGAGGGCTGAGGGCAGTGGCGTTGTTGTGGGGTCAAGGGGGGGCATGTATATGCACGTGCCCCCAATAATTTGACAACAACAATATAAACATAAGCCTAAGGGGAAAGGCCTTTAACGAATAAATTAATTGAGTGTGTCACCCCCCCCCCCCCCCCCCCCGGTCCCCTTCCCCCATCAATCAGACCATGCTAATTTGAGAAAAACAGTACAAATATTTTGAAAATATGGGGGAAATCATGAAAGAAATAATGAAATACATCAAGTGTGCGTGCCATCAATAAACAAAATAAAATTTCCAACTATACGATAATCGATATATGCCACTGGTGACGACAGTCCACAAAGTGCAACAAGGGCAAGGGGACACAACTAAGGTCAATTATTGGACCATGTGTAAATCAAGTGAGAAAAGGCGTTTATTTTACTCCATTCATGGAAAATGTGTCAATTATGCACAATTAAATTGATATTGTCATCGAAGTGTTAATAACCCATCTGTGACGTAAAGAGTGTAATATAAACTAAAACATACTGCAAAGATATGTTCCCGAACGTCAATTCGTCAACATTTAGTCACTTTCAGAAAAGTCCTGGTATGCCGAATGAGTCAACATTTGCTTTGGTATAAGAAGGTATGTCTTACATGCATTATATAATGGGTTCAACAATGTATGTAGACGCGTAAGCTATCAGGGGGTTCGGAAACAAGAAATAAGAGTTTATATAAATGATAGCTTACACATTTATCTTAAAGGGACTTAGTAACATTGTCCAAATCCTCAAAATCTAATTGAAATTCTAGCGGTTCCCGCACACCTTGTTGTAAGGCAACAAAAAAGGCATGGGACAGGTTTCGGTTTTTTAAATTTCCCTTACGTTAAAAAGATATTTACGATTGAAGTGTTCAGATGTTAAATAATCCACTGGATTGTCGAAACTGTGTACAAAGTGAGTGCAATGAGTTAGTGAATATCACTTTGCATTTTTGCTCATTACTCGGCCATTTAAGGTCCATTTAACTTGACATTTTCACACAATACCCAGTGGATGTATCATATAACAACGATATACATTGCATCAACCATCTCATCACTTTGTGCACATGTCAACAAAGTTACTAGATCCCTTTAAAAGACGTGTGCAAATATATTCACATTTCTAAGGATTCATGAAGGCGGCAGAAGGATGGGGAGTACAGAGTTTGTATTGGTATCTTTCCACATTGGAGGGGCGCAGCTAGCATGGGGTGAAATTTCGCAAAGAGTGCAAAATGGTTTCGGCGTGGCGTAGCGAGGACACTCTATGTTTTGTATTACTATTATTTTGTAAAGAATTTTCTCCTTAAGTTTGTATTTTTGTCAAATTATTGGGAGGGGGCACGTACGTCCCTCCTTGTTGCCCCCAAAGTAACGCCACTGTTCCGCCTTACTGTATACCATATAACATGTATAATGTTATAGGGCCTCATTTCACCAAATACTATTAATAACTCATCCCACTTGCCCTTTCTTCATGCATGTCGATGGTGTCCTTAATTTCGTGCCCCAAATCTAACGAAAATATCATAATTTCTTTATATATATATAGTTCGCGACTGTTTGTCACACAAGCCATACATTTATAAATTAAACATGGGGGATGTTTTTAAAGTATCTCTTCAATAACATGTTTGAGTCTCGAGTTTCAGCCACTTTCCATCTTTTATCCAAGTCTAACGCATAACCCTTGTTTGTTGGTGGTCGAAGTATAAAACACGCCTTGCATACTGATATTCTACATACCCCCGGCAGCGCCACTCTTGACTAGCGGGGTTCCGTTGTTCTAAATCTATATTAGATGATACGGCTAAGTGAGCAACACAATGTTCTTAGTCGCTAACTAATGCTTACCGTATTTGGGTAAAATGTTATTACCCAATACGTTAAACTAGTTGGAAACTAAACATATTCTACTTATGGGATCTCTTATTGCATAGTTCTATATCATCTAAAATAGATTTAGATAAGAATCAAACTAAGTCACGGTGTTTTTTTTATGAATACGGGCCCTGGGTATACCCCAATGCGTTATTTCTGATCATACTTTTAGAAAGGTTGGGTTGGGTCTTTCTGGTATACGGTATATGTCTTACCCTTGTCTCTTATCTGGTCCCCATGGAAGAAGAGCAGTAGGGTATAATGCTCCACAGCTGAATATGGGTTATCCAGCCGTATTTCTCATCACTTGTATATTGTTTATTCATGTATGATTTGTAAACTTCTTTATTTGTATGTTATGAATCTTCATGTATTGTTATGATGTTGACTTTTTATACGGAAATAAAAACAAACAACAAACAAACATGTTTGTGCGGCGATTGACGCAAATATCCTAGCAGATAATCTTTTATCCTGGCAGATAATCTTTTATGACGGACTTCGCACAATAGGAGAACCCGATTAATCTGGCGGGGCATTTTCACTTCATGCTTCGAAACACAATTCGCAGATTTAAATTGCGTCACTAAAAGCTGGATTCCCAAAAAGGGACGACCTTTTAATACTTTGAAGAGGCAATTTAGGCACGATCGTGTTAGTCATGCATACTGGCAAGTTAGAATTTCCTTGACAAAATAAGTTTATTTTTAGACGAACAATGAGTAAGTACTGTAAAAGTAAATGTGGAATCAAAAAGTTCCGAAATTACCCTAACAGAGAGGAGTTAGGCGCGTCACCCCACTTTTAGTCCCTTTCTGCCCCCGAAACACATTTATTCGCAGATTTAAATTGCGTCAATAAACTGCGGGATTCCCAAAAAAAACGAAATTTTAATACCATGGAGAGGAAATTTAGGCAAGATAGGGTTGGTTAGTCATAATGGCAAGAGTTTCCTAAAACCATAAAGTTTATTTTTAGACAAAAAAGAAAGAAAAATAAGTAAAAATAAACGTGAGATCAAAAGCACAAGAAAAAAAGTGAAATGAACATTCAATTTAAGAAAAATGAAGAAATCATATTAGTATTTTTACATGAAATAAATTGTATTACTAGTAGTCATAGCTATGTAAAACAGGAACATACATTGTTTTTTGATACCATGATGAAAAATAATAATAATTTATTTGTATGTATTATTCATATTCATAATAATAATAATATGTTCGATTTATATAGCGCCTAATATGATACAATATCATCTCTAAGCGCTTTACTTTATTATTACCCCGGTCATAGGATACAATGCAAACTAGCACACATTGTGTGCACCATCTCTACTCCTTCTACTCTCTGGGGAGCATTCCTTCCAAGCGGCTCATGGGCATTGAGAACATCCGTCACATAAAGGCTTTCACCTCCTACCGGGTCCTCAGTTACACCTGGGTAGAGAGCAGCAATTGTGGATAAATTGTCTTGCTGAAGGACAAACGCGGTGGGCAGGGTTCGAACTCGGGATCTCACGATTGGAAAGCGCGCCTTATACCAATCTTGCCACACTACATCCACGATGTTTAAGGAAGAGAAAGCAACATACATTCAGTATCATAAGGATTCAAACGTGTTGGGGTGAGGGCTGGCGAGGGAGCATATCGACTGATCCTCGATAGGGTGACGAGGGTAAAGACTTTGGGACTTTGTGGACTTAAAGGGATCTAGTAACTTGGTTGGCATGTGCAAAAAGTGATAAATGGTTGATTTGTGAGATCTGATATGTCCACTAGGTAATGTGTGGAAATGTCACGTTAAATGGATGTGAGATATCCAAATAATGAGCGAAAAATGCAAAGTAATATTTGCGAACTTATTGCACTGACTTTGTACGCAGTTACAAATTTCCAGTGGACAATTACAAATACAAACACTTCAAACGTAAAATCTTTTTAACGACAGTGAAATTTGAAAAAAAAAAGTTCCATGCTTCTAGAATACAACAAGGTATGAGAGAACCAACTCAACTCGAGTTCTAAGTAATTTTAGTTGGTGGATTTGGACAATGTTACTAGAAAATTCAACATAATATCATATTCAAACACAAGAGGGCGCTGATCCAGTAATGGCAAAATGATAGATGGGGTCCCAGCCTTTTGAATAAGTATACAAAACAATATCGTTTGTTTTGTCTGTGCGTTGGTGTATGCGCGATTGCGTGTGTTTGTTTGTTAATATGTTTGTGCGTGTGTGCAGCTGCATGTTGTCCTCTGTGTGTGTTTTTTCTTCTAGACTTTAGTCCATAAAGATCAAGTTGAATGTTTTGTTTATAAGTTTATTTATAGGTTTTTAAGTTTAGTATTACCATTAATGATATTTAAAGGTAAATATATAGTAAAGCATGCTGCATAGTAATTTTTAGTTATACAATATGAAAACAGGTTGAAACAATAATGTTATTCTTTAACTAAGACAAGGAAACCGATTTTATGAAATATCCCTACACCCATTCTACACGTTCCCGCTCTGTCCCACAAACGCAATGACCTTTTCGACTTAAGTATGGTACTGAATTAGTTAGGTTTAACCCTAATAAGGCCGGGGGGCCATAATGGCCCCCCCCCCCCTCCGCGATTTTTTTGTATTGCTCCAAAACGCTGTAAGATGACGCGCCGCTGCTTGGTGACTTTTTTCTTTCGGGTCTTGCGCACATTTTAAAACAAACATTTCGAAAATCGGACCTACCGTTATAAAGTCACGTGACTTTTTGTCAATGCATGTCAGCCCGAAAATCGCTCAATTTCGTGATTTGTGTACAAAACATAATTATGGAAATATCAATTTTCGTAAAATGAGGTATATCATTGGTTATTTGGTGTTGTTTTCATTTTATATGTTGCTTTTGGGGTTCAAAATAGATAAATTATAGTTAGAAATAAAATAAACAACAAAAACAATAAAATACATAAGTTTAAAAAACAAAGAAATACATAAGAAATTATCAAAACAATAGAAAACATAAGGAAGAACCTGGCTCTTCCACATTTTTTTGTCGTATTATTATTCCACATGCTCTGAAGAATATATGTAGTGAAAACTAGAGTTTAATTATGAAGAATATATGATTTATGGGTAAAAATATGAATTTCATGACTTATTTGCATAAATTACCATAAATATGCAAATTAATGAGTTTTTCAAAACAATTAAAAATTACCATTGTATTCTATACATTTCACTTATCATGCGTGCAAATTTTCAGGGCGATCGGCCGCTCCGCGGCCGAGATCTTAGGGGGGGGGGGGGGGGGGGGGGCCATAATGGCCCCCCCCCCGGCCTGCTGAAGACCTCAAATAGCCCGGCCCTTTTAGGGTTAAGGGATCTAGTAACTTTGTTGGCATGTGCAAAAAGTGCTGAGTGGTTGACAAAATGTGTATTGTTGTGATTTGATTTGTCCACCAAGTAATGTGTGAAAATTTCATGTTAATTGGATGTAATTTGGCCGAGAAATGATCGAAAATGCAAAGTGATGTTCACTAGGCATTGCACTTACTTTGTACACGGCTTAAACTATCCCGTATAGATGGTTTAACATCCGAACACTTCAATCGTAAATATCTTTTGAACGAAATGGAAATTCGAAAAACCGAAACCCGTTCCATGTTTTTATTGTTAATATGAATACAACAAGGTATGTGAGAACCGCTAGAGTTCCAAGTAAGTTTTGAGGATTTGGAAAATGTTACTAGATCCTCCCGTGCCAGTTCGTAATGGCGGCGCCTATCTCCGACTACAATAACCGACCCGTACGTCACGCGTCCATAGTAATAGTGCAGGTTACAGACATGGCAAAGCACTCTTGTCCTGTGTGTTTAACTCACAAAATTAGTTCAATTTTGGTAGTTTAACTTTCTCGAGCGCTTAGTAGGTATTAATCTGTGATCTCTTTCATAGCAAAAGAACACTGTTTACATAGTGAAATCAAATTGATGTCATAATTATTGTATAACCTACTGCAAATTGATTCTGACTAACATTTGTACAATCGAAAAGCGTTCCAAGAATGCTTTTCATTCAAGCATAAATATCTTAATAATTAGGGAGACATAATTTAAAGGGATAGTTGAGTATTGGTCAAACTTAACTTAAGTAACAAAAACCTGCACCATTACGGTACAAAGTAATAGTTATAACTTCACCATGTTCGAAAAGTATACACAATTACAAACGACTAAGTAAAACCCCTGTTATCATTCAAAAAGAGCAGAATTACAACTCAAGAGGGCGCTATTTAAAAAAATCATTGGTTTTAGCCTTTTTTCATACAAAATTGTGCATGTAATGTTTGTTAAAATAATGATTCAATAGAGATATCATCAACGACTTTTTAAAAACCTATTCCGTTTTTTTTCATAGTAGTCTTCGAGCATTTTTTGCAAATTTTTCTAAAAAGTCTAAATTTGCCGGTGAAAAACATTTTGAATAAAAATATATTTATAGATATTTCAGCCGTTTCTGTACCGATTTTGATCAAATAAAGTTTATTCTGTCATTAAAATTGTATGTTCTTTCGAATTTGATACTCAACACTACCTTTAAGCAAAAATCAAACCCCATTTCATTCTTCTGTTACCATGATTTAACCAAACAACGAGATAGAAGGGAATGTGAAACTTCCGCAAGTGATTTTGGTGGATCCCTTTAATATATTATGTCCCTGGGAGAATGTATTACAATCCGTTTCATTGTAATTTCAGACGAGGAAATCCAGGAACAAGACAGTGTGCATGCTATAATACATAAACAGAGAACACGACAGGATAAAACAGACGCCAAGGAATGAAGAGCGATGAATTGTCTTTCAAACCTCCATTTGATTTGAGTGAATAAAACAAGAGGAAGTAAATTAAGAAAATACTTTAGATACATCCATCCCTTTCATTTAAATACCGTAAGACCTTATATGAATGAGTTAACCAGTGGTGATGTCTGGGTGGAAGGTGCCCCCCCCCCCCTTTAAAGGGACATTCCCTCTTTTGCAAGCCAAATTTCAAAAGTTGCGAGGTTATTGTCTTATATGAAAGAAAATGTCATTTAACGGCATGACTGAAAAAATTAGACCTTGAAATCTCTTTTAGTTATAGCCCTCAAAATAATAAAACGACAGGTAGCGTTTAATTGTGCATTATATGTGTATTCAACCGGTGATAAAGTTCGCTCACGGATCCCACGGACTACTATATCTCTATGTGTGACCCCTACGTGGCCCGCGCTAGCTACGTGACCCGCGCACAGATAACAACAGCTGGGCGAATACCAGACAAAATAACAAAACCTCGCTTAAACTGACGCATTGTTTTTTTTTTCATTCGTAGAATCCAAATTACAGGGCTGTTCGATCTGATTTTGTTTGTGTGTGTTACATTCATCCCCATCCGTCAACTGAAAACTGTTCAGACGTTTTGTAAAAGAGGGCCTGTCCCTTTAAAGAGAGTTTGCGCACCCAGTTGCCCTATTTAGTCAGATGTTGTATACTTGTCATCTGGTAAGAAGAAGACCACTCTAAAGGCTCTAATGCTCTTTTTCGGCAACACCATAACACGAGGCACAACCACAGTTTAAAATCCAGGTTCTGTCAGTGTTTTGGATCCGAAGAGAGTGACCGTTTCGTTTCCTTATTTGGTCAATGTCTTGTACTAGTTCGACGTCTTTGTCGCACTTCTATATAACATGCATGTCTAAAAAAGTGAAATCGTAGACATGGTGTAGACGCATGATCACTGGTGTACTGGTGGGGGGGGGGGGGGGGGGGGGGGTGGGGGGCCAAATAAATTTAAATCATGGCTTTTATCTAATTCGATAACAGTGATTGAAAGAAAAGAGTATTGCTTTAGACAAGAAAACTCAGATTTTACTTCATGTCAAGTCAAATTTCCTTCCCAAGTATGCACCAGATAATTTCAACTAAAACATTGCAAAAACACCTTTACCGTGACCCACCTACCATCACACCCTCCCATCACCCGTCCCCCTCTCGGTTATCGTTTCGCTCCCTCGGGAATCGGTCTTGTATACGTCTGGAATACAATGTTCATGTTGTTTTGTCATAAAATAATGCTTTTGGTGCACTGTTTGAACTGAATATGTCATTTTGCGAATATTATTTTGGGGGTGCATTTTTGTTTTTCTTCATGAATCAATCATAACCTCTTCTGGTTAAGAATCATGACGATGATGACGCACTAACGCACATTATAGTACATGACGTCAAGTCAGAATTTCCTTTCCAGGTATGCACCAGGTATGCACCAGGTATGCACCAGATTGCACAGTTTCAAGTCCAACAATGCAAAAGCTCCCCACCGTGGGAGGGGGACACCCCCTCACACACCCTCCCCCCGCTCAGTCGCTTCGCTCCTTCGGACTTGGTCGCTTCGCTCCCTCGCAATATCCGGTGGTGATGCGGATTTTGTTTAGCCCCCCAAAAGGGTTTTGCTCATTACGCCACTGCGCATGATCATGACCATGTAGGGCATCATAGTGTTTTTGTTCAGGGCCCAGGGGATCGATTACGGACCAGCGACATTTACCATGGTAATTAGGATCAGTGGCTCTATTCTCATCGATGTCAATATGCTAGAATAATACCAAACAAAACCCGATCGAAGGAACGTATAGTTGCAGAATACACAGTCCTCTCTCACTCATTCGACCGTACAAGATTATCCAAGCATGTCTAGAGATCAGTGGATCTACATGATCTAGACCTGGTCCTGGGTCATGATCTAATCTAGGCCTGGTCCTGGGTCATGATCTGATCTAAGCCTGGTCCTGGGTCATAATCTGATCTAGGCCTGGTCCTGGGTCATGATCGAACTCTCGCCGGCAGACATGCCAGAAGGCGATTGATCCGTTTGCCCAACTAACATCCTTCGTGTCTTCAACATAAATACGCTGTTTTAAAATTTTAAAAAACATAGAAAGCTGTCGAACACTGCTCTCCCGGCGGGCCCTGTAGGCTATATGAAATATGAAATGAATATTACGAGTACCCTATACTCACAATTTGTATGCCGAGCGCCTCGATAGTGGTCAATAGGTTTTGATTGTATGGTGTTTGGTATGACCCTGCCGGGGTTCGAACCCACGACCTCCCGTGCATGAGACGGACGGCTCTACAAAGCTGAGACGCCCTGAATACGCTGAGTGGTGTGTGTGGATTCGTATTTAACCAGGTTTAGCATAGATAGTGTGGACACTGCGGGACGGAAGATAAGATAAAAAAAACTAATGGGATTCCTGTTACGAGTGAATGCGGAAGGAAGCGTTGTTTGATTAGTGTTACATCATTTTTTTTAATTATAAGGGTATAATTCAGAACCTGAATTTCAGTAACTAAAACTCGAACGTTATCATTAAAAACTGATATATATAAAACAAATTTATAAAAGACTAAGTCGGAAGGCTGTTTTCGTTCACAAAGCAGCCGTTAATACAAGAGGGCGCCCTCTATACACCTGACAGTTTCAACAATTTCTTATAAAAAATTGAAAGAGTGATGTTTGGTAAAGATAATTGTTTAATAGAGAGAATATTAAAAAAGCATTCAAGGCACTTATTATTTACAACAATGTGTATGTAAGTATTTTTTTTGTAAGTTATCGAATAAGTGTTGGGGCCCAACATCGGATTTGTGAATGGATATTTCTAAAACGATTTTGATCAAACAAAGTTGATTATGTTTTGTCTTTAAATTAATGTGCCCTCTCAAATATTACACTTTGTATGTCATTAACTCACAAATACACTATTTTTGAAGCGCCCCGTAAACCAAAACTGTATTTTCCCTTTAACAATAATCGCACTGGACTGAGTTACTCAATGCAGCCTGCCTGCACGAAATGCAGTTAAATCAAATATGAGTTTTTACGTTCCTATTACTTTAGAAATGTTCTTGTAAAACCAGGGAGCTAGTATTTTGTGGTACATGTACCTTAATAGCAAAACATTACAGTAATTCCATGCACACTGTACTGTATGATCCTTTTTATATATATTTAACAAAAACATATTAGTATCATTCTTATCATGTAAAATATAAACTGTATAATTATCTGTTTCCTTATCCTGTTTTGTTGGCTTCGTTCGAATAATCATACTAGTATTAGCGAGTCCAGTTTTGGTTTAGAGGGCGCCTCAAAATATTTTTGTTTGTTTGTTAGGAAATTAAAAACTAAGTGTTACAATTTGAGAAATCACACAATGTTAATGACATGATCAGCTTTGTTTGATCAAAATCGGTACAGAAACGGCTGAAATATCCATACATATATCTGATTTGAATAAATGTGGAAAAACAACTTTTCTTCAATAATTCAAGAAAATATTTATAACTCCTTCACATTTCTGAATCTGTTTTTAAAACTGTTCTGTTTTAATGATCTTTCTATTGAATAATTATTTGTTACCAAACATTACATTCACATATTTTGATTTGAAAAATGGTTCAATATTATTGGCCGGGTTTTCACACAGGAGTTTTGTACAAACCATGGTTTAAACCATGGTCTTACATCATCTATGGAGTGCCATTTGTCAAGTGATGGAGAAAGAATGCAAACTCCTTACTTGTTAACAATGTTGATGGTACACATTTACTAAATGCACTAAATAAATGTTTGTCTTCTCATAAAATTTATGAGGCTTACCGCGTGAGTTTAGTTGTATGGAGTCCCATAAACTGAGGCGGGGGGGGGGGGGGGGGGGAGGGGGGGTGAGAGGGGGTGAGGGGGAAATCACCCTTGCAAGTTAAGGCAGGGCTGGTGTGCAGGGTGTGTGTATAATATTATACAGGGAATGTTTAGAGCCCCAAAAGTAGCATGTTAACTTGTAGCTAACTTCCTGAATACTCCATTGGTCCAAGATAATAACCCAGCTAGCCACCTGGCGTTGGGCCGATGTCGGAATTTGGTTGCCGGATGTCGGCATATCGCCGTTGGCTCGAGGTTAAAATGTCCGCCAGCCCAACATCGTCACGACGTCATTTTTGTGATATATTGGCATAAGGTCATTTTCCGACAATGGCCCAACATCATCTCATGAGATGATGTTGGGCCATTGGGGATCAAGTTTAGATTTGGGGTTATTGATATTGGGCAGGCCCGTGAGCCAGGGTGCGTTACGCACCCCCCCCCCCCCCCCCCCCCACCGTTTCAGAAAGGTCCACTTTGTATCGGTCTCGGCAATCTAAACCAGTGGTCTCGAGCAACGATCGCCCCCCCCCCCCCCCCGGCTTGCACGACCCAAGCATTGGTCTCGGTCTCGGCCACGATCGGTCTCGGTCCATTTTTTTAAATTTTTTATTACGCACCCCCTCCCCCCTCCCCCTTGACAAATCATGGCTATGGGCCTGTTGGAAATGAAGTCTAGACCAAATTAATGCGATGTATATACCAAACGAAAATAAATCGTATTCCCTGATTGTTTCCGAACTCAGATACTATGAATGATCGAAGTATCCTACTACAATCAAGAAGTACTCAGATACTATGAATGATCGAAGTATCCTACTACAACCAAGAAGTACTCAGATACTATGAATGATCGAAGTATCCTACTACAACCAAGAAGTACTCAGATACTATGAATGATCGAAGTATCCTACTACAATCAAGAAGTACTCAGATACTATGAATGATCGAAGTATCCTACTACAATCAAGAAGTACTCAGATACTACGAATGATCGAAGTATCCTACTATACAATCAAGAAGTACTCAGATACTATGAATGATCGAAGTATCCTACTACAATCAAGAAGTATTCCGGAACGCGTTTCAATTCATCACAATTTAAATGCTTTTTCCTGGTTAACAACTGTGTATCCGGTCCATTTTCCTCTTATCAGAAGTGAAAATACTCCAAAATGCATACTTGTATAG
>JBAMJV010010030.1:0-36514 GCA_037951105.1 Echinarachnius parma
AATTATCATTTGTTTGTATTTCATAATTATGTGATGTAAGATTTGTAATTGTTGTATGTATGTAAGGTAATTATTTATACTTTCTTTCATTATAAATGTAATTCGTTCTATTCTCTGTTTAAGATGTTCACATTGACTTTTTTTGTTTATGTCATATTCAATTGTAAATGTTTTTAATTTGGAGGAATAAAAACCACTTTAATAAAAAAAAGTGTGTGTGTGTGTATACGAGATTGATCCTCGTGAACGGCAAATCACCCCCCCCCCCCGCCCCCCCCCCCCCACCCCCCCCCCCCCAGATGTAAGAACCTGTCTACGCCGCTGGTCGCACCAACATGGCCGCAAAGGGCGTCCTTATGATCGAAATGACTGTGAGTTGGACCAGGAAATTCCCAAAATATTTACATTTGTTTGGTGACATCTCTGCCGACAAAACCTCTGCCAATCAGTATTATTCCGGCGCCGTTCCCGCGGCAAATTCTCCGGCGAAATTTGATCTACCAACAACTACTTCAATTGGAATTTGTCAATTTGTTTAAATGTTTAATATAATATAGCAAGGTGTAAATTAATGATTAATTCCCCGGACCGCTCCACCCCTTGTTAGATTCAAATATTTGTTTTTAAAGTATTGATTATTATTACGGGAACCATATTTATGACGGCGCAGGCAGAGATTTCTTTGGCGAAGCAATTAGGTACATTATATTTCCTTGAATATTTTCCAGGTGGGGTGGGGTGGGGGGGGGGGGGTGGGGGTAGCTCCCCGTTTCATCAAGTATTCCAATTGATGTAACTACCATGTCAACATTCAATCGCAAGGAGCATTATAGCTGTTGCCATGGTAGTACAATAATTGGACATTTACAACTATTGGACAAGTTTTATGAAACGGGGCTAGTATTGTGCCTGGGTAGGGGGGTAGGGGGACAAGAATCTTCACACCGGTCTTTATTTCCCGCCACTCATTTTGTCCTTGCATTATCACAATTTCGCCTATATTTTAGAGCAAAGCGCAATTCTCTAGTTGCAGTATAATTCTATTATTTTTCGTCTGAATAATTACATGATTCACTTATTATGTGCGTAACCATGGAAACCAGTTCATTTGCTTCAGGGGGTATCCCACTGAGAGGCGAACGTTTGCGAACGTTAGCGAATTTTGCAAATTTGGATTCGCCAACTTTTCTGACGAATGTTAGCGAATGTTAGCGAAAATCAGGGTTTGCCTCTGCCACCCTGATTTTGCCAACATTTGTCAGAAAAGTTGGCGAATCCAAATTCGCAAACGTTCGTAAGCATTCGCCGCTCAATGGGTCGATTGCATTTAGGAACCATATGTGCCTCGCCATCCGCAGGGGAGCCAGAAGTCGCAAGATGTCGAACCTCAGAAATCACGATTGATTTGAAATTGCATGAAAAAGTGAAAAAAATATTATTGCCTCATGCATTTCCCTGATATCTGTTCTACCGGTACGCAAAATATCCAGTAAAAATATCCAGTGGAAAGGTAAAAATTAAGCAGAGTTTTGAAGCATGTTTTTTGCAGTTTGAAAAGTTTGCGTTCCAAAATTATTTGCCACTAAAAGCGATCGATATTAAGCTCCGCCTCTTAACAACCCCTTTGTGCTAAGTTGGAATCTCGGCAGCCGTCAAGAGGGGCCAGCGCACATCGAGATTCTTTAATCCCTATTGACTGCGCGGTCGCTTGCACGGAGATTAGTAATCCAAATGGCCTCCATTGTATAGTGGCCCTATTGAGTTTGACAAAGTATGTTTATGACAATACGACCCAAGTCCTATCCAATTAACTGCACACCACCCCCCCCCCCCCCCCCCCCCTCCAACCTCATACACTATGTACACCACTGGTTGAGTGTGAGTATTATATAGATTAAAGAATTGGGCCCTGTAACATAACATTCATTAATCGTATGTAGAATAATTTGTCGTACTAAATATTTAAGTAGTTCATAATAATTTTATAATAAGGCATACCCCCCCCCCCCCCCACACCACCAAAACAAAAAAACAACCGCTATTTAGAGCTTGTTTTAAGTTGGCTAAAGCACGATCCCAATCTTTATATACCCTCATTTTGAAGTTGACCGAGGCTCGCCTCCGTTACTTAGACACCTGTTTCAAAATTTTCTAAGGGACATCCCCGGCACGCCAAAAGAACGAAAACAAACCCTGTACCAACGGATCCCCCCCCCCCCTCCCCCTTTGGTACCTGGGGCCTCCCCCTCCAAAATGTCTAGCTTCGATACCCCGTTTTACTTTTCACGTATCAACATACTGTTCTTTGTAATAGTTTTTACATTACGCACCAGACGCAAGTTTGCATTCCAAAAATCAAACTGCCAGTCAATACCGATTAATCGAACAATAAACAGAGCCAGAGCGGAATCCCTTTTGTTACCTGAAAGTGCTCGCTATTGTATCATGTGCTCGATGTGTACAGTTTATCGTTCCAAACCCACTTAAATTGTAATTAAATATGTTCATATCTCTACAATGCATGGATAATATTCAACAGTTTCTGGAGGGAAGGTGTATATCATACATATTTACTGATATGCAAGTTTCCAAGAAAATTGAATAAAGGTTGCTACGACATTCTATTCATGCAATCGGTTCATTTATGGCCTGCTTAAAACGCAAATTTCACTTTCGAAATGGATGTAAAGTTTCTTGAGCTATTTTCTCGGCATCTTATTTCCAGACCGTTCAATATTTGCCTTAGAAAAGCGTCAATAACTCCGCGTTGCAGAATCATTATGAGACAAACTTTATATCATATTAAAGGGGTAGTTTAGTTTTGGTAAGGCTGAACTTTAGTAGCCAAAACCTGCACAGTAACATTATAAACTAATAGTTATAACTCCACCATGCTCGAAAGGTATACAAAATTACAAATGACTAAGTAAAAAGCCTGTTATCATTCAAAAAGAGCCATTTAAACACAAGAGGGCGCTTTTTAAATAGGCATTGGTTTCAACCATTTTTCATACAAAATTATGCATGTGATGTTTTATTGATATAATGATTGAATAGAGAGATCATCAACAACTATTTAAGAAACGCTTTTTAATTTTTTTGAAAAAGTGCAAGCATTTTTTTATTTTTTTCAAAAAATCATCTAATTATTTGGGCCCCAAATAATTATAAGATCGGATATATTTATTAATATTTCAGCCGTTTCTGGGTCGATTTTGACCAAATAAAGTTTATTCTGCCACTAAAATTGCATGTTCTCTCAAATTCGACACTCAGTTTTTCATTAGCTCACAAAAAAATTGTGATGTGCAGCGCCCTCTCTACCAAAACTAAACTACCTTAGATATTGCTGAATCGAACTAAATACAAATCCAGAAAATCAACTTTGTCGACTTCTGGTTCTTCTACGTAGGACGGGTCACATATGGTCATGTATATAATCGCTAGCATTGGCGAACGTTAGCGACACGTTTGCAACTGTTTGCGAAAAAATAAATTGGCAAAGAAATTTTGAACATGTCCAAAATTTCTCTGCGACAAGAAAAACTGTTTGCGACAATTAAAACCGTTTGCGAATTTTCTTGCAACCGTTTGCGACCGTTAACGAACCTTTTGCAACCTTTAACGAATCCTGGCGAAATCCCAAATTTGCTATATTCGCAAACGTTCGCCGCTCAGTGGGATACCCCCTTTCCCGTTTGGTATCTGTTTCATCATTTTAATTGCTTCCAAGAGACTTTGCACATGTAACGTAGTAATCACTGCGATTACATTATGATTTATGAACGTCTGCAGATATTCTTGATAATTGAAATTATGGAAATACGCACACGCACATGAAAACGCACACGCACACACAAGTTTGATGAAGTTTTTTCTCCTCTCTTTCGCTTCTGCCCGCACTCACACAGCGACAGGTGTCATATTCACCTCTTGAATGGGGGCCGTTCCTCCCCCCTGCACTGCACTGCATCGTGCGCTGGGTACAGCTGGTAATAATTCCCCTTCCCAGGTGCATTGTTCAGGGAGCATTTGTTTGAAACGTCCTCGCTTTAACAAATATACAAGAACACTCACACGCACGCACACACACAAGCACGCATGCACACACAAACACACGCACATGCACACACACCTCAGAAACCTGATATAATGGGACATACATTTATTGTTTGACCGCCGAGGACGAATATGCTTCCTTCAGGAATTGTTCATAATATTGCTCTGTCCTTGGTCGTTGACCTTACAAGCTCACTTACACACAAACAAAACATTATAAAAAAACACACAGAAATAATATATAAACATAGATATACCAAAACACACGCTGTTTCCATTGTTCTGTGTTATCTGCCTTCTTTTTCCCCCTGTTCGCGTTTGTGTGCAAATGTCTCTATAGTCGACTACACATCGTCATTGTCACCTTTGCCCCGATGAAGAATCCTGCTAGGATTGAAAGCTATGCCTCTACTGACTGTCTGAACAAAAATGAAATACACAGGTAATACTTTTATTCTCAACACTAACGTGTAACCCTTTTATTAACACCATGAGAGAAATGTTAAATGATAATGAATTCTGTATAATATATCATATACAAGGATATTTGTTTCACAAGGAATGAGTCATGTACACATGAGAAAAATGGCGAGTAGTAGGATGAAGAAAATGGTAATTGGATATATACAAATGGCATAATTATGTATCAATTTAAAGCGATTTAATTGGCAAGCGAATCAAAGGTATCATCTGAGATATGATCAACATTTTTGGCAAAATTGGCACTTGATATTTGTATTTATTATTTCAGAGTAATTAATATATAGCTTAAAACACAAGCTAAAATAGCAAATCAATGCAGCATTGGAATAATCAACTAATCATCATGATTTGTGCATAAACCAAATTTGATATCCTTCACAATCATTCAACAGAATAGCTTGTTTAAAACACAAGCTAAAATAACACATCAATGCAGCATGGGAATTATCAAATAATTTCTCTTGATTTGTGCATAAACCAAATATGATATTTCTTCACAATAATTCAACAGAACAGCTTATAAAACACATCAAACTGTAATGAATAACCTTTCTAAACAAATTGTAGAATAACAATCATAATAGTGAGATCATTATTATAACAATAATAGGTTCGATTTATATAGCACCTAATATGATACAGTGAAACCTCATTATAACGAGCACCTTTGGCCCATTACATTTACCTCGTTATATACCTTGTTATGTCAGATATATTGTTGTATCAGTGCTTAAAAATAATGAAATACATAGAACCACTGAAAGTACCTCGCTATATCAGGTACCTCGTTTTAACAGAGCTCGTTAAAAAGAGGTTCCACTGTACAATATCATCTCTAAGCGCTTAGCACTATTATTAGCCGGGTCATAGGATACAATGCAAACCAGGCCACATTGTGTGCACCATCTCCACTCCCTGGGGAGCATTCCTTCCAAGCGGCTTGTGGGCATTGAGAAGATCATTCACGTAAAGGCTTCCACCTCCTACCGGGTCCCCATTTATACACTTGGGTAGAGAGCAGCACTTGTGGATAAATTGTCTTGCTGAAGGACAAATGCAGTGGGCAGGGTTTGAACTCGGGATCTCACGATTGGAAAGCCAATCTTGCCACACCACATCCATTTATGTAAAATCACAGACCTTAACACATTGACACACAGAACAAAATGAACCAAGAAATATCATCTAATGTGACTGATACCCCAGCAGTACCACTCGGTTACAAACAAATTATGACACTGAAGTGATGAATGTACAAGGAATGATACTCTCAAGAGTAAGTTGCCACATATTACAATAAAAAATGCTTTAAAAACTGTTGAGGGTAGTTGTCTAAACACATCTTTTTGCAATAAAATGTGGTTACCATGGCACCACCTATATAATCAGAACTGCTTTAAAAACTGTGATAGTAGAAGGTACAAGACAACTTTTTGCAATAAAATGTAGTAACCATGGCACCACACACACTCACTCAAAAGATTAAGCATCCTGATTGGCATATTTTCACACAAAGCACATGAGTTGCTTGAGAGGTAAATCGAGCTGCTTGAATGTTATACTGATGATAAAATGGGAGAATAATGATGTTGAAATCGGTATGATACAAGATAAACTTCTGTACAAAAATAATAGTTTCTGAAGAGAATTCATCAGTTCTGAAGACAATAATTGTTTGTTAATGGTACAGTATACAGTTGTTAACTGTGCCATTGTGCAAGGTGCCATTGTGCAGGTTGCCTTTGGGCAGGGTGCCATTGTGCAGGAAGCCGTTGGACTGGACGTGCTCTCGCTGGGTCGCATAGCATCTGTTGTTAAACCATTGTAGCATCTTTTAAACATAGAAATGGGATTTTGTTTGTTCCCATGCACAGTGCTAGAAATTGAATTGTTTGCCTTGTGGCCAAGTCTGGCAAGTAAGAACAAGATTTTTCAAATTCTAGTGGCCCAACACCTGAATCTGGTGGCCCCAAACAAAGAAAAAACACTATAAACTATGTTATATTTAGTTTCCCATTCGGGCAAGTGGAATTTAGCATCAGTAACATTAAGTGGCCTGAAGCTAATTTCTTGCATTGCCATCCATAAATCTCCAAAAACTATTTTAAACCCGTTTGAGTCTTTGTTCTCTTTAATATGCAGTTTGTCCAATAGTCCTGAGAACTATAGATGCCGAGTGTGAGATGTTTAAGAATTCTATCTCATTGGCAACTTTCCGTTTCCACCTTCCAGACTAGGATGTGCCGTTGTGCAGGATGCCATTGTGCAGGTTGCCATTGGGCAGGTTGCCATTGTGCAGGTTGCCATTGTGCAGGGTGCCATTGTGCAGGGTGCCATTGTGCAGGTTGCCTTTGGGCAGGGTGCCTTTGGGCATGGTGCCTTTGGGCAGGGTGCCATTGTGCACGGTGCCATTATGCAGGACGCCGTTGGACTGGACGTGCTCTCGCTGTTGTCGCATAGCAACGGCGGCTGTGACCGCTCCTCCGATCCCACTCCCATCCTCTGTCAACACAAACTGGACCTTGTTCTTGGGAACCAGCTCGGCTATCTGCGCGATCATCGTCTCTCGGAACTGCTTGAAGTGCTGGTAGAGGGAGCCATCCACAGCGACCTTGATGCAGGGGTGGTTGATGCGCTTGGCCATCTGGGAGATCCCCGCGGCAACGAGACTCGCTCCCCGGCCCCAGATGGCTCGGCTGAGCGCCAGGACGATTCGCAGGTCCTCGGCCGACGGCTGCAGATCAAAGGACTCGAGGATCTCTCTCGTGTTAGCAAGGTCCTCTGATGTATCGCTGCATGAGTAGGAATACAAAAGGAAATATACTGATTTCAAACATGTGACACAAATGGAAAGGTTAAAGGCTTTTTAGTAAACACTTCCATTAGAAAGTAAAAACAACAATGCACTGTATATAGATTGTGACAGAGCACCCTCAAACTTAAAGGTATACTTGAGTGTTTGTTTGTTCAGAATTTTTCTTTTCATTAGAGTTTTTTTTTCATTTTCATTCCATGAGAAAGTAAATTTAGTTAGGACTTCTAAATTAGAATGATTCCCCACAAAGTCTTGGTATACATTTGTGATATTTGATAATTGGTCCTTATTGTGGGTACCCATGAGAACAATCCCATAAGATACAGTGGAATAAGAGTTGGCTTTCATTTTGAAATATAATCATAATAATAATAATAATAATAATCCTTTCTTATAAAGTGCAGTCTTACTGTACAATGGGGTCTCAATGCACATGTATAAATATGACAAATATTTAGGTTGAATCATGGAAGTATAACACTTATGATACTTAAACAGTATTCATGAAGTCTATACAAAATATTTTTGTTAACTTAACAAAGCTTAACCAGTACTCTTTATTACCTTTAAGTAATACTAATAGGTATAGGTACCATTTATGTAGCAATAAACGTTTTTAGTAAAACACAGATTATTGTTACAATATATTGATGATGAAAGTTAGGCCAAGGACAAACCTTTGGTTTTTATCTAGGAACATAACATCCAGGGCTCATGACAAGATGTAGGGCAGATAAGTTTGATAACAACAAAATCAGTTGTTTGAATTAACACCTGAGAGAACAAGATATGTTTTCCCTTGGATGATAAACAATGCTAACAACAAAGATCAGTTCTGGTATACATTTTTGTTGAAATAAATACTGAAGTTTAAGCACTGCATTTGATCTTTGAGCATTGAATTCTTGATTAAACATCTCCAGATACATTTCCTTCACAGAAACTTCCCCTTTGACGTTTATTATCGCCAAGGTAACATCCAAGTACTACACCTTAAAATATTAACCAATCAAAAGCATGTGTCATCGCTGCCCTCTTCTTCCCCTACCCCTCCCCCAAACCATGATTTCAAAATGCATCAAAATCGTTGAGATTTATACGACTATCAAGATACAAAGTGCACTGTATATTAGATTGGCAAACAAATTGATGATGTTGATTAAAACTTTGATAAAGTGAAGTTGCATATTTGAATGTGCAAATCAATCTAGTGCTTGTTTAGACTCTTTCAAATACAATGTAACGCTCACTTCAAACAAACCAACACATACATGTACCAACATCAAGATAACCAAACACAAATTATGAACTCTAATAACCTAATCAACCCCTTATCCTCCCCCTGCCCTCCTACTCCTCCTTCCCTCCTTTCTCCTCATCCTATTACCCCCTTCCCCCGAATTATACAGGGTGGCCCCCCAAAAACGGAACGGGGCACTTCCCAAAATATAGTACCAAAATTATTATGTCCATCGGATAGGGTGTCTTTTCCAATGAAAAACGATACCAATAACAGTAATTTTGGTTGTGTAGTTTGTTTTAGGACGCTGTGAGTGAGACCATGTCAGGTGCCCATTTTTGTCAATTTTTATCACATCAGTGCCAGTTAAATCGCACTTCCTGCCCGTAATACCATTGAACGACCAGGCCCATTCTCTCTGCACACGGCTGAGTGCACACTCACAATGGCGCGTGGATTGCTTGTTATTACGGGCAGTAAGTGCGATTTAACAGGCACTGACTTGGTGAAAATTGACAAAAATGGGAGCCTGACATGGTGTCACTCACAGCGCCCTAAAACAAAAACTACACGACCAAAATGACTGTTCTTGGTATCATTTTTCATTGGAAAAAACACCCTATCAGATGGACATAATTATTTTGGCACTATATTTTGGGAAGTGCCCCGTTCTGTTTTTTGGGGGCCACCCTGTATAGGTAAATTAGAGAAGGTACTGTTAAGACCTACTTTTAATTTCAATGGGATTATATTATTTACAAGCAAAACATGTTTGACGTACTGATTTCCTCAAAGCCAATTATTAGTCACAACTAAACATTGCCTAATATTATTATTATTATTATGCATTTAGGTGCTATTCTTAGTAAACGATATCACATGGTTTACGATAGTAATGTGCATTAGTAATATAGCAACAAATTATCAAACAAACAAATAACAAATCAATTGGGAAATAGGTATGTTTTTAGTCAATCTGATTGTAATGAAAGGATTAATGATGTATTTAATTTTCACATAGTATTAATAAGATAACCAAAATTATACAGTGATTTTCTTTTATAAAACAATAAGAAACACTAAGGCTCGCCTCGGTCATTAATGGGTTAAATAACACTCCCTCATCAAAGCTGGTAGATATGGACTTTAGTTGTGATAGTTCATGTGTACGGTCAATCACCTGCATAGGCAACAGCACCATATATATACTCAATCATTGGAACCCTCTGACAAGTGTTGAACCACTTGAAAATATTATCTTCTGTTTGCTGATCTATAATGTCATCAATCCAGAGATAGCCGTTTTTATTCTCGACATAAGCCTTATCAGGTGCTAGAAAAATGATTCATGGGGAATATATTTGCAGAAGGGTCTGCCAAGTAGCACTGTTTGTAGACAAACTATAAATCTGTATTTTTAATGTTGAGCTGTTAAGAACATATAGTACTTAAAGTGATCCATTAGCAATATCTTTTCCCAAAAGTGATATTTGAGACTTCAATGGTATACCAATTTCCTTGTAAGATTCTTGAGAATGACATGTGATATTTTCATAGAAAATAAATAATGTTTACCTAGTGAAAAAAAGTAAATCGATGTCTGATTTTATCCCAATATTTCGCGTGAAGTATCAAAATTCAAATACTATGGAGGATTTAGTATGCAAATTTGGATACTATTGACTACGGTCGAAAGCGTCTACAGATGCTTTGAAATTCAATCTTAAATATCTCCATAATTAGGGAGACATGTGAAAAATCAGAAACCATTTCATTCTTCTGTTACCATGAGCCAAACAACAAGTTACAAGAAAAGTGTGAAAGCTCCAAGTGATTTTGGATGAATTTTGGCACAGTTGATGGATCACTTTAATAAACGTAAGAAACAGAGTCTAAAATCCTATCTCTGTGTAAACTAATAATAGCATGCACTCATGAGTGATACATTGTCTGCAAACATTGAGCACTATCCTCATAGAACTACTGCAAACAACATATCTATCAATATTATGATAAAGGTTACAGAGTTGATTTGTGTTTGGGTTGCAACTCAACATAATATTGGGAATATCATTATTTGAAAATTGCCTTAATTGGTTTGAAAAGTGAATTTTTCTCATAATAGTAGAGTGTGCATATCACAAGCGTATTGGTAGCATGTGTGTATACTGTCTGGCCTTTGACCGGGAATATTTAAGCACAATATAAATCCAAACATTATTATTATTATGGAATATGAGCAACTACGTGTGCGACTTGTTTGGATAAGCAAGTGCATTCCGTTGTCGACGAGAGAACCTTAATCCTTTGAATCCTAGATATATAGCAAATGCCATAAGAGTAAATATTACTTGCTCCCTGGTTCCCATAGGCAATGGTTTAATGACCGCAAACCCGAACACTGACGCTATCAGAAATACATCAATTTGCAATTCCAAAATGTAAATATCAGATAATATAGTCGAGCGCCGTGTTTGCATAAGGGGGCAATAACCCGAAGGACACTTTTCTCTCGTTCTGGGGTTAATATTTAACAGGTATTTCGTTGATAAAAACAAAAAATACATGAGAGAAATGAAAAGAGATAATAAAACTTAAAAGGCCATTTCATAAATTAAAAGAAGAGAAGATAAAAGGGGCTGTGTACTGTGCGATTGGGGAATGTCTGGAGAAAAAAGAAATATGGAGAAAATTTAAAGATATTTGGTAACATCCTTGTCTTGTTGGTCGGGCAAGTCAAGATCAGTTGCCTTTGCATTAAACATAGTCCTTATGTGCAATACAGCCATGAAAACTTCAAGGCAAGCGGGCTAGTTTCGGCCTAGATATGAGCAAAAATTACAAAAAGAAAATAAACAAGAGACTTTATTCAGAGGGGCATTATATGTAATGTTGTCATACAAATTCCTTTTTTTTTTCACACCTTAATAATTTTACCAAATTGTTTTTGTATTACCAGACTATACCTAACTACCAAGACTTGTAAACATATATACCGGGGTTTGCCCTTAGCAGGGCCTGGGTGCCAGTGGGCACCCAAAATGTCTAGAAACTACAGACTCTTGCATCGGCCACCAACAATTAAGGATCTACAAAATGCAAGTCTATGGTGGGATATATTCACCTCCAAAATGAACAGATTTGTAATCTGACAATGTTCCCAAGAACCTTTATTAAGGGGGGGGGGGGTAATGGCCTTGGCCTGTCTTTCAAATTAAGACATTTCATACATAAACATCTTTATAATGAAAACAAAAACTTGTTCCATGCCTCTATTGGTAATACAAAGTATACAACAAGGTATGTGAATACTGCTAGAGTTCTAAGCAAATACTGTTGAATTTGACAATGTTATTAGATCCTTTTAATACAAATACAGCACGGTATGTGAAGACCGCCAGAGCTCTATAAAGCAAATATTGTAGGTCTTGCCAATGTTACTAGATCCCTTTAACAGAGGAGAGGGCGATGGCCTCAAGAGAACAAGGTCAGTGCATTAATACCAGACTGACCAGTTCTAAGTTGATCATCAAAGTTCACACATATTTTTTTTCATTTGAACCATTTTGACAGTTAGAGCCAAAGTCCTTGTACAAAAGTTTGTACATGCCTAAATACCCTTTCTAGTGTAGTTTGTTTTGGACTTGAATTTTACGCAGTATACCGTATAAATGCTGGCACCTACTCGCCCTTTTTGGCCATAGCGAGGCAAATTATACATAAACATGACACAATAAAGTTGACTTAATTTCACTAATGCGCGCAGTACATGGGTGCTCTTAGTGTATGCCTGATTGTCACAGACTTTGTCGTTCACAATTATCGAATTGTGACATCAGAAAAAGCAAGCATTTGGACAAATTTTGTAAGCCAAGACAAATTTGTTTATAGAATACGGCTAAATAAGTATTCCCACGTAAGCACAAATTCTAACTAATGGCAATCTGCTAACTGTGAGCAAATGTTCTTAAAAATTCATGGAATGCGGCTTACTGCATTAGCTTATGTTCGCAATTTTTCTTTGTCAGTTTGCTTATTGTAAGTAAGTTTTCTTAAAAGTTTATGGAATACAGGGTCATGACGTTTTGTTGCATTATTGTCAAGACAATTCAGCAGGGTCAAACATGTCATCCTACTTTCAATTATATTAATGTTCATTAACTTTTCAATAAATGAGAGGTTCTCAGTCACGAATCACCATTCTTTATCTAGGGTCTACATGTTTTTCTATTTCACTTTATAATTTGCTATACTCTTGCAATAATATGTGCTTTCGATAACAACCAATATCTGGAGGTTACATTGACGTTAGAATGTAGGAAAGATAATAAACGAGGGCTCTGGCTAATTCAACCCCTGAAATGTCAGACAATGGCTAGTAAATACCTACTTTTCCCAATGGGCAATAGAGTCAAACCTGTGTATAGTAACCACCTAAGGGAAACGAGGAAAGTGGCCACTGTAGACAGGTGACCTCTACAGACAGATTTCATAAAGTTATTTTTCTCTACAAAGGAACCCTTTAGTAGCCACTAATAGTATAGGCAGGTTGGCTGCTAAAGACAGGTGGCCACTATGACAGATTGGACTGTACATTGCATAATTCTTAATTGAAAAGTACTCCCCCCCCCCTAAATAAATAAAATGTTCAAATCCCCCCCACCTCCCCTCGATGGAACTTGTTTTGAACTTACTTTTCAATGAAAGTGAGGTTCTTGGTCTTGAAGCTCCACTCCTTGCGTAGGGTGCCCTCGCAGCCACCAAAGAGGATGTTTTGTTCTATGAGATGTAACATGGACAGACGAACGATCTCGCCGAGGTACATGCCTGCAAACATCTTCTCATAGCTGTATAGAAAAATAATAATAATAATAAATATGATTTATAAATCGCCTTAAATATGATACAATCATCTCGAAGCACTTTATTGACTATTATTACCCAGGTCATAGGATAAAATGCCAGCCCGCACACATTGTGTGCACCATCTCCACTCCCTGGGGAGCATTCCTTCCAAGCAGCTCATGGGCATTGAGAAGATCATTCACATATAGGCTTCCACCTCCTACCGGGTCCCCACTTCTACACCTGGGTGGAGAGCAGCAATAGTGGATAAATTGTCTTGATTAAGGACAGAATGGCAACCAAGGAAGGGAAAGAGAAGAAGAGGAAGGCAAAAGAAAAGATGAAGAGATGAACTAACATCATACATGGGAACGGCCGCATGGCCCAGGATAGCTATAGAGACAGAAGAGAATGGAAATGTCATGAGGAGGGCTTTGTCCAACGTCTGGATGAACTATGGCCTGATAGATAGATAGGACAAACAAAGATGATAAAGATACAAAACGGGTTGATCACTGAATACTGAAAGTTAACCCTCAATACATTTGTCATTGTTTTTGTCAAATAATTTAGAAGGGGCACGCACACCCCCCCCCCCCCCCCCTTAGAAACACCACTGAATATGCTCTATTGTGCATAACATAGCAAATTCATATATTGTAACACACAGCCAAGCATTTCAAGGGATGAATTCCTGCCAAGTACACTTTTACTGCACCTGGGTTGGGTGCAGAAAGGTGTCAAGAAGTCACAAAAAACTAGATGGATCTTCGACTGCGCGCAGTTGAAAATGATGCCTCCGCTATCACACAATTTATATATCAAGCCCAAATTAACATGCACTGAATTAATTCTGTAAACTCAATTTTGATAGTAATTCATCAACCAGATCTTGAGATATCACAATTACAAGCTATTTTTGCATATATAACGAGTCATGTGACCTTGACCTTTGAGCATGACCCCAAAATTGTATGGCTACATTGGCTCCCTAAGATACATTCAGGTACCAAGTTTGGTTAAAATCTGACATTCAGTTCAAATTTTTTTTTCAATTACAAGCTTATGTTGCATATATATAAGGAGTCCTGTGACCGCCAACCGGTTCTTGAGAAATCGCGAGAACGGAAACGGGATGGACGGACGGACAACCCGAAAACATAATGCCTCCAGCCACTTCGTAATAATTAACTCGCTGACATTGTTAATCAAATTACTTACAACTGCTTTCCATGGTTGAAGGTCCTGCTGTCGATGTCCAGATCAAAGTCTGTCCTGACATCATCCAGGCAGCCGTTGTCTCCGAACGCTCCCCATTCGCAGTCGATGATGACGTGCTCATCTGGACTCTTCTTTCCTTCGTACAACTCCACCTTGTCTGTGCACTCGAGGTAGGAAGCATTGCAACCAGTGCCTGAGAATTAGAGAGAACAGAGATATCATATAAAGTTAGTAACAATGGGCTTCATGAAGAAGTCAAGAAGATCAAATCTGGCATCATCTAAGCAACCGTTGTCTCTGAACGCTCCCCATTCGCAGTCGATGGTGACCTGCTCATCTAGAATCTTCTTGCCTTCATACAACTCAATCTTTTCTGTGCACTCGAGGTAGGAAGCATTGCAACCAGTGCTTGAGAATTAGAGAGAAGGGTGATATCATATCAAGTTAGTATCAATGGGCTTCATGAAGAAGTCAATGAAATAAGATCTGGCATCATCCAAGAAACCGTTGTCTCCGAACGCTCCCCATTCGCAGTCGATGATGACGTGCTCATCTGGACTCTTTTTGCCTTCGTACAACTCAATCTTTTCTGTGCACTCGAGGTACGAAGCATTGCAACCAGTGCCTGAGAATTAGAGAGAACAGAGATATCATATCAAATTAGTAACAATGGGCTTCATGAAGAAGTCAAGAAGATCAAATCTGCCATCATCTAAGCAACCGTTGTCTCTGAACGCTCCCCATTCGCAGTCGATGGTGACCTGCTCATTTAGAATCTTCTTGCCTTCATACAACTCAATCTTTTCTGTGCACTCGAGGTAGGAAGCATTGCAACCAGTGCTTGAGAATTAGAGAGAAGGGTGATATCATATCAAGTTAGTAACAATGGGCTTCATGAAGAAGTCAATGAAATAAGATCTGGCATCATCCAAGAAACCGTTGTCTCCGAACGCTCCCCATTCGCAGTCGATGATGACGCGCTCATCTGGACTCTTCTTGCCTTCGTACAACTCAATCTTTTCTGTGCACTCGAGGTACGAAGCATTGCAACCAGTACCTGAGAATAAGATGAAGACAAATACTGGTGATAATCAGAGATGCCAACCTTTACATTCAGCTTTCCAGGAGGATTCATTCAGAAATCAGGGAGGTTTGGAAATTTGTGTGGTGAGACATATTAGAAAAAAATCCAGAGAACCTCTGTGCAATCAGGGAGGGTATCTCTGAAAACTGCTAATCTACTAAAAGTCAGTTATATAGGTCAGTTAGAGAGTCATTTAGGGGCCAGAGCGTTTGATCCTAGCAGAATATTAGTTTAAGTACAGTCAAACCAAACTAGCCCATTAATGAAATTGTAATTGCCCGACATCAATTTGTACTTGCCCCGGGCAATCAGGCAAGTGCTAGTGTTGAGCCCTGCATAATACATACCTAGGATGAGGCCGACGAGGCAGTTGTGGTCTTTGAAGGCTCCAGCCATCTGAGTTGCTACCGTGTCGTTTATTACAGCCACAATGTCCACATGTACATTCTGTAGAAAGGTAAGACGTAAGGATATTATAAGAAACAAATCACAGAACTTTCAATCACATAATATGGTCTTAGAGGAGGCATTTGAAAATGCCACAATTGTACGTTTTAAACAAAGCAATGCATATACAGGGTGGCCCCCAAAAAACGGAACGGGGGACTTCCCAAAATGTAGTAACAAAATGTTTATGTCCATCGGATAGGGTATCTTTTCCAATGAAAAACGATACCAAGAACAGTAATTTTGGTCGTGTTGTTTTTGTTTTAGGGCGCTCTGAGTGACACCATGCCAGGTTCCCATTTTTTTTTCAATTTTTACCAAGTCAGTGCCTGATAAATCGCACTTACTGCCCGTCATATCATCAAACAACCATGCCTATTCTCTCGGCACACAGCTGAATGCACGCTAACAATGGCGCGCGTATTGCTCGTTGTTCAATGCTATGACGGGCGGTAAAAATTGACAAAAATGGGAGCCTGACATGGTGTCACTCAGAGCGCCCTAAAACAAAAACTACACGACTAAAATTACTGTTCTTGGTATCGTTTTCATTGGAAAAGATACCCTATCCGACGGACATAATTATGTTGTTACTATATTTTGGGAAGTGCCCCGTTCTGTTTTTTTTTTGGCCACCCTGTATACTTCACAATGACTTTTTTTTTAACTGGCCAAAAAGTACCATTTTCTTTAGGGTAAGAGATGGGCTTACAGTAGTGATGGGGTCCAAATGGCCCAAAAAGGGCCCGGGTAGGCCAATCAAATATAGTTAATCGTGTGGATGATTACCAACCAAGGGAAACAAGGGAAAAGTTGCCACTGTAGACAGGTGACCTCAATAGACAGGTTCTGTAATATTGTTTTTCTCTGCAAGGGATCACTGTTGGTGGCCACTATAGGCAGGTTGGCTGCTACAAACAGGTGGCCACTAATACAGGTTTGACTGTACAATGGTCTCCGCTTTAATGGGGTATCATTCAGAGGGGTAGGATTTGACATTTGACCTTGGAATCATTTCTATGTTTCTTAAAGAAATTTTGACCACTTAAAGGGGAGCCAACACTGGCATTTGCACTTATAAGTGCATAATTCTTGTCATTTCTAGTTGTATATTTTGTCTTGGGTATCACTAATAATGAAATTAATGAATGTTTTTTTAAACCACTATCATATGTTTTGATTGAACACTGGAGCCTGCCAAGTTTTTTTTTTAACAACGGTACCGCATGAAACGTCATTTGATTGGCACCAACAAAAGCGGGTTATGTCACAGCAGCTGATTCAATAACAGCAGAACTTACATAACCCGCTTTTTGTTAGTGCACGCTCAGATGTGCTCAGATGACGTTTCGTGAAGACGAAATATACGAATATAAGTGAGACATTATCAGTAACAGTAAGCGAAAAATTCTAGCGTTTCGTTTCCCGTTTTCCTAAAGGGGTAAAATACACCTTGCAAATGTCTACCCAATGAAGCGGAGAATAACCATTAACACCAATGCTAATGAATTGCCTTACCTTTCTCTTACAAGCTGCTTGGAGCATAGGCACCACATCCTCCCCCTCTACACCCGCAGCATCATACCCCTTGGTCCACGTCACTAGGGTAGCTGTCAAGTGCCATCACACAATTGAAATCAACGTTAGCCGACAAAATATATATAAATAATTGAGGGTAGCTGCAAAGTGCTATTGCACAATAAGGAGATGGACGTTAGTGAAAACATATTATAAATAACTTAAAGAGTAGCGGCAAAGTTCCAAGAGAATTGCAACATGTTAAATACAGTAAGTGACAAAATATAAACAATATTTGTATGAAAAATCACTTATTCACATAATTCGGACAAACAGCACTTTTGAACATTTGAGAAAATAAAATGCCTTCTATAAATGCATCATTATTGTTATTATTATTATTATTATTATCATTGTCATTATTATCATTATGATTATCATTATTATCATTATTATTATTATCATTGTCATTATTATTATCATTATTATTATTATTGTTATTATTGTTATAATTATTATTGTTATTATTGTTACAATTATTATTGTTATTATTGTTATAATTATTATTATTATTATTATTATTATCATTATCATTATTATCACGGCAGTTATTCAAATGTTCTACAAAGATAATGAATAGCATTGATATTAGCCCAAAATGTTGTGTAAATAAATATGCATCCAGTCAAATTCAGTTCAGTTAAACCCACACCCAAAGAATCTACAGAAATACTGATATTTTAAACATTGCTATACTTTTATTTAATAAAATACTATTAGAGACCGCTATCTACCAATTATTTGTTGGTTTGAATTGTCCACTATTGTCAAAAATGCGAATTTGTACTAATACCACTTTCATATAAATAAATCAAGATAACAAGATCATTTTCAAAGTTTTCGATTGAGATATTTGACAACATGATGTTATCCCGTATTACAATTACGTGATGAAACATGATGTTTTGAAGCCCGTCATAAATGTCATTGGGGTATCTTTCACGAGCTTACTTGAAGTTTGTTCCCTCTTTACTACTTAAAGGGATCTAGTAACTTTGTTGACTTGTGCAAAAAAGTGATGAATAGTTGATAAAATGTGTATTTTTGTGATCTGATATGTCCAATGTGTGAGAGGGTGTTATATGGCTGAGTAATGAGCAAAAATAAAAAAGTGATATTCGCTATTAAACTCAATGCACTGACTTTGTACACAGTTATAACTTTCAAGTGGATAATTTTAAAAAATGAGCACTTCCATCATAAATATCTTTTTAATGAATGAGAAATTAAAAAACCAAAACCCGTTTCATGCTTCTATTGGTAATACCAATACAATGAGGTACGAGACAATCGCTAGAGTTCCAAGTAAGTTTTGTGGATTTGGACAATGTTACTAGATCCCTTTAAGGTGTGTTCAATGATTAACCATGCTGCGTAGTTATGTAGTAG
The DNA here is from genome assembly GCA_037951105.1 of Echinarachnius parma. NCBI lineage: Eukaryota > Metazoa > Echinodermata > Echinoidea > Clypeasteroida > Echinarachniidae > Echinarachnius > Echinarachnius parma. The sequence goes on from JBAMJV010010030.1 coordinate 19,162, forward strand.
ACCCACAGTTGTTGATAGTGGGAATATAAAACAAATACTATCCCCCGCCAATCCCCTAATGTCAATATTACGATTACATTTGATTCATGCGATAAAAGTCTCATAATACAAGTAGTAAATTATGTAAAGGTCATTTCACCATAACCCACTTCCAGCCAGTGCATAATATTGGGCACTTTTTATAAAGACTCTTCATAAAGTTTTTGTTTGTTTGTTTAAAGCATCCCCCTGGCTCACGTATACCATCAAATTCACCTCAATAAATATTTGCTTTGAATTATGATTGGTCACATGTGAACAGTAAAAAAAATAAACTTTTTTTTCTTTCTTTCATTCTTTTTTTTTTAGGGGGGGGGGGGGGGGGGGACACTGGGCCACACCACATGCACAGTTAGTAATAATTAGTTAAAGTCCTTCCCGTGCCAATTTGGCACATAAGGTGGCGCCTATCTCAAATTCATTAGCCCTAGGCCACACGTCTACTCTACTATAAGTAGTGAAATCTACAGAAGGGGGCTAGTCCTCTGGTAACTCTGTGTGTTTAACTTTCCCTTCTCGATTAACTATAAATGCTACGTGCCTGGGTAGAAGGCAGAAGGTACCGGCCCTTTTTAAAGTCTTTGGTATGACCCGGTCAGGGTTCGAACCTGGGGCCTCATGCAGGACACTAACCGTTTAAGCCACCATTCTCGGTACCATGTGCAGTACACGAGGAAAAAAGAGAGAACTTCAAGGTGAAAGAATACATGTGCATTGTTACAAAATTAAGCTAAATATTTCCATTTAAATGAGATAACAGTAGTGTACTTTCATTTCGCTATACATATGGTGTACATTACATCAACCCATTATCTACATTCTATAATGCAGTGGCATACAGTAGCTTGATCGAACTAATTAGGGGGGGGGGGTGGGCACACCTTATGTTTTTCTTTGCTTTAAAAAAAATATTCCCCTTATGTTTATTATTGTTTTTTTCTTCAAATAATTGGGGGCACAGACCCCCCGTGCCCCCTCCCTAGCTACGCCACTGCACTGCTATGATGTTTAGACATTCAGCTCCCACACATACAAAAATACCAGAAATCAACCCTTTTTATCCTGGTAGCCTGATCAGACAAGTAAATTAAACAACTTTTTCATTATTGGTTGCCCTCAAAACTAAGGAAAAATATTACGAATTTTGTTTTATTTGGTGGCCTAGTCTGGCAATTAAAATAGACATGAATAAAATTCTTCAGGCCCAAAGCTCAATTTAATTGGCCCAGGGCAAGTGTACCAGTGATAATTTCGAGCTCTGCATACAGTATACAGTATCAGTGGTGTAGCGTGATCACACTGATTGGTGGGGGGGGGGGGGGGGGGGGGGGGGCGGCACACCTAATGTATTTCTTTGTTTTTTTCCTCAAAAAATCTTTTTATGTGTTTGTTTGTTTTTTCAAAATGTGGGCCGAATGTGACCCCGCCCTGCCCCCCCCCCCCCTGCGCCCCCCCCCCCCCCCCCGCCCGTTGCTACACCACTGCAAACGGTTTGTACCCCACATCATTGCTAGCTTTTTTTACAATGCCATATGAATGTCATTTATTTATAAGCAACTGGCTGGATGAGAGACTAGCTAAGAATATCAGTGTCCCCAGTGTCCCACCCCGCCCTGCCCCCCCCCCCCCCCCCCCCCCGCCCGTTGCTACACCACTGCAAACGGTTTGTACCCCACATCATTGCCAGCTTTTTTTACAATGCCATATGAATGTCATTTATTTATAAGCAACTGGCTGGATGAGAGACTAGATAAGAATATCAGTGTCCCCAGTTTGCGACACTTTCTTTTGTCAACTGATATGGAAGCAAACATTACAAAGAGAATTACGAACATCCCTTTTCTTTCATTTCATTTCATTTATTCATCTTTATTCAACGAGCCAGAGTATTTCCGTGACTGGTACTGGACTAAGTTTAGAGTTAATATTAAGTTCAAATAACAAAGCCTGGGGCTTTTGGGGTCACCAGACTGACTGACCACTAGGCATTGATATTAGTGATATGTTCACCCTTATTCAAACACAGCAGCAAGATCACAAGACTCATCCATGCATTATGTCTGATTCTTCTCCAAAATGCCACGTTTCACAAACAAGGGAGACAACCGTGCAAATAACTACCCGTGTTGACTTTTTAGATTTGGAAGTCTGAATATTGTCAATGTAGTGTTATCAGTAGGTGTGTACAGCCATAATAGCAATGCAGTACAGACCTGGTTATACATAAATTTGCCTTTTATGCAATGGGGCCCAGGGATCAAATTTAATAAATGTATGCTTTTTGTCCGTCACCAGATGATACCATATATATGCTTCAAACTCTATTTTTTGATGAAAATTATCTCGCTGACCAGTGCGCGGGGCACACCTTTAATATGTATGTCTCTCAAAAATATTTCCCTTAAATGCTTTTATTGTTTGTTTGTTATTATTGGGGGCCCCGCCCAGCCCACCCCCCCCCCCCCCCCCCCCCCCCCGCCCAGCCCCCCTCCCCTGTGCCCCCCATAGCTACACCACATTTGCTCACGAAAAACAAGTAACATGATACAGAAAAAATAATAATTCAAAACCCGAAACTGCACATAATGGGTAATTTTGTTTTTTTCCTGATTGAACAGATGGTGAAATTATCATACAAATATGATTATTGTCGGAAACAAACTCAGAATCCCCCTTGGCTATAGCATAGCTAAAATAAACTGACCTGATTAGGGTTAAACAAAAGTGGGTTATGTCACTGCTGTTGTTGAGTCTGCTGCCAAGTCAGCAGTAACAGTAAGCAAAACAGCCAGGGTTTTTGCTTCACTTTAAACGAATGATTGTTTTGAAAAATAATACAAAAATTCAGCGAGGGGGATTGTATTTCATTGAGTTTCATTGAGAAGTTGTTGTGTTTGGATCTTACTTGATTCATGGCCTATGTTGGAGCAAGAATTAGGGTATCTCAGTCTACCATATAATGTGTGGTTCAAACAAAGAAGTCTTTGCTTGATCAAATACATAATAATGTTTAGAAATTATGTCTAGACACATCTAATGGAGAATGGTTGCAGTGTAAAGTAGCACCTGCTGGAATGCTCCCAAGGGGGTGGAGAGGGTCTGCAAAATAAGCACGGGACGAGAAAATCACGTGCTGGAAAGGTATTGAAATATTGGTTTACTTTTATTTGTTTTCAAACACCACTCGGGCGTGTAGACTGGTTCTTGATAGGATTGCGGGTGTGTACAAATCATGTCTGCACTTGAAGAGGCTTAAGCCCGGCGCAGACAGAGCCGACTCAACCCGATCCGACTGGTTTTCAGTCAGGCTAGAGTCAGTATCGCTCAGTCAGAGCCGATTCAACATGTCGAATCAGCCTCGAATGACCTCCGGCTGGCTCCTGACTGGTAAAACCGGGAGTCCTGAGGCAACACATACTAACTTAATCAGGCTAAAAACCAGTCGGATCAGTTCGGGTCGGCTCGGCTCTGTCTGCGAGGGCTTTACTTGGATAAAAAAGACAAAACAAAAACGAAAGAAGACAAAAAGAAGACAAAAACATTAATAGAAGTTGTTTTGTCTTTCCCTTACCTGATGCAAGACCCTTGTGGAAGCAGGGAAAGGAGAAGGTGAAGCCGAGAGGGATCTGCATGTCAGCAATCTTGTGGTGCGAGGTAAACTTGCCAAGGTGCTCTGCGATGTAGTCAAACAGCTGCAGTAGAGCAAAGAGAAACAATGTAAAAGGTGGATTCTGACTTTAAGAAATTCAAAATTGTTATAGTTATAATAACAATGTGTAGCTGAGAGGAATATGCATGTCAGCAATGTTGTGGTAGGAAGTGAACTTGCCAAGGTGCTCTGCATGCAATGTAGTCAAATAGCTGCAGTAGAGTAAAAAGATAAAATATCAAATTTTCATATAATATCTTCTTAAAGCCAGTTAAAGGGATCTAGTAACATTGTCCAAATCCACAAAACTTACTCCAAACCTTGATGTATTTGACATATTACCAATAGAAGCATGGAACAGGTTTTTTTCTTCTTCAAATTTCCCTCGCTTTAAAATTATATTTATGATTGAAGTGTTCAATTTTTGAATTATTCACTGGAGAATCATAACTGTGAAGAAAGTCGGTACAACGAGTCTGCAAATATGAAATCCACACAATACTTAGTTGACCTACCAGATCACAAAATACACATTTTATCAAACATTCATCACTTTTTGCACACGTCATCAAAGTTACTAGATCCCTTTAATAATTTCACACAAGATTAGACCATATATGACGTATTTAACACTTGTCCTCAATTTTAATACCAAGTACCAGCCAAAGTTCATTCTGAAAGAAAATCCCGTATATAAAACTTGAAAATGTGCCATGTTTATTTCTTTATTGAACAGGTTTATAAACATGAAGGAAACTAGAGAGCATTTTATATCTCTACCTTGTATAAAATACATTTAACGTGAAATTTGTCACACATTACTTAAGTTGACCCATCAGATGGAAATGTGCCATGTTTATTTCTATAAATTGAAAAGTTTTATAAACATGAAGGAAACTAGAGAGCATTTTATTTTATTTATTTTATTGTTTCTACCTTGTGGGACACAAGTGATGAGTCTTTTAGTGATTAAGTAGATATAGTACTAATGTTTAGACACAATATCATTCAGATTTTAACAACACAGACACAACAACAGATAACACTTTGATATTTTAACAAAATAAAGAACATCTTTAATATGACACTCTTGCCTGCCGTTTATGACATGTCAAACAGTATTAGATGAATGAATTTGCACTCTTGCCCCGTGTTATCTGAAAATGTACACCATTGTTATGAAATATGGAGTATGGAGTTCTATACTTATCAACTCAATTGCAATCTAGCTTGAATCCGGTAAACTAAACCTACTTGATGGGAATCAAGACGATAATTTAAAGGAAGTGACATGTTGCATTCAGAGGGCGCTTTTTTCAGATCTCAGTGGACATGCAGTGCCAGGTCTTCCGAACCAGGCGGGTGTGTGCGCGAGTGTGGCCCTCACGTAAACTATCTAAAAATTACAGCGAGTGTGGCCCTCACGTAAACTATCTAAAAATGACAGAGCTCATGGTGTGTGAATCATTTGTTCATAACATTGTGTCTTCCAGTGAGCAGTTTGAAAAGTGCCCTCCGACAAGATGACCAAGTTGTCCGAATCCATAAAAACCTAATTAGAAATCTAGAGGTCCTCTCATACCATGTTGTATCCGTATTAATTACCAATTGCAATAGAAGCATGGAATAGGATTGGGTTTTTCAAATTTACCTTTCGTTAAAAAGATATTTACGATTGAAGTGTTTTGATTTTTAACTATCCACTGGATAGTCATAACTGTGTAGTCTACAATGTCAGTGTGATGAGTTAGGGAATATCACTTTGCCATTTTGCTCATTACTTGGCCATATAACATCCATTTAACGTGAAATGTTCACACAATACTCAGAGGACATATCAAATGACAAAATAATACCAACCATTCATCACTTTCTGCACATGCCAACTTAATTATCAGAAGCAGCTCATATGAAACATGAATATCTTCAATGAATGTAGCTCTCAATTCCATCAAAGACAATAAGAAATATCATTAATTGATAGTCACATGGCTTTACTAATTCCTTTCTTTGAACATTTCATGTTGATAAAAAGCTAAATAAATACTTAGAATTTATTTAACAAGACCGTTTTTTGTGTGATGATACAGTTTGTACCAGCATATCTCAAGATAGCGGAAAAACTAAATATTTTTAGGGTCATCTTTCAAGCATTACCAGCATTATTTAGCACTCTGAATTTTATTTCACATTAAACTCTACTACATGTATGATCAATTACAGGACAACTTGCTCTATCTAGATGAACCATACTGTAAATCTATAATTAACTGAATATTAAAAGGGATCTAGTAACTTTGTTGATATATATGTGCCAAAAATGAAGAAGGGTTTTAATACAAATTACAGTAATCTGATATGTCCACTGAGTGATGTGTGAAAATTCCAGGTCATATAACCGTAATGAGCTAACTCACTGCACTAACTTTGTTAACAGTTGTTATTATCCAGTGGATAATTAAACATCTGAACACTTTAATCGTAAATATCATTCTAACAAAAAGAAAATTCAGTAAATTGAAACCTGTTCCATGGTAATACAAATACAACAAGGTATGAGAGAACCACTAGAGTTTTGTGGATTTTGACAATGTTACTAGATCCCTTTGAACTAGATACTTATTTTATTGTGTCTACGAAATAAAAGTAGTATTCAAACTTGAACACTTCAATCATAAATATCTTTCTAACAAAAAGAAAATTCGGAAAAACAAAACTTGTCCCATGCTTCTAAATATTGGTAATACAAGTACAACAAGGTATGAGAGAAGGTTATAGAGTTCTTAATTTATTTTGTATATGTTTTGTGGATTTTGACAATGTTACTAGATGCCTTTATTATGTCTACAAAATAAAAGTAGTATTTTATGTCACATACTTGTACAACATCCTTACTTGAGACAGACCGATTCAATTACTGATTGAACATGCAATTTCTACATCAGCCACACCCCCTATTTCTCCTCAGTATACAATTGCAATTTGTGAAAACAAATTTCTGGTTTCAATGTAAGGTTTTACTGTGTACTGAACAAAAACTGGCTTTCTCTCGCCAAATTAGCTACTCCGTGCCAGGAGCAAAGAATTATAATTTCTTCAAGCTATTATAAAACCTTACTCAAGAGCAGGGTTAGCAAATATCCGCTGGTTCATTTGTAATGGGATTTTTGTGGGTAAATTTATGAGGTCAAAGTTCTACAGATCTGATCTATAAAATTTGTAAATGTTTGCATAAGAAAGTGTGTTCCGAGTTTGAGTGTGTGTGTGTGTGTGAGTCTGTAAGCACCCCCAACCGAGGACATAATATATGCCACTACTATCCAACCACGGACACATTTCCAACCGTGGACCGTCCTTGTTTACTTAACTAGTGCAAAGGATTGCTAATTCATATGCCATTCATATGCGCGCGCATCAAAAATCCGGAAAAATTAATGTGCACCCCGTACGTCCACGGTTGGACGCAGAAAGTCAAACACATACACAATAGTCCTCGGTTGGACGCAGAATATCAATGTGACACATATTAGTGTGTCCACGTTTGCATAGTACAAGGATTTAGGTCCTCGATTGACACGATTTACGGGTATGTGTGTGTGTGTGTGTGTGTGTTCCGAGTTTGTGTGTGTGTGTGTGTGTGTGTGTGTGTTTGTATACAAATGGTTCACCCATGGATGTATATGTTTTAACCCATTGCTTATGGGAACTGGGTGGGCTATATATGTACAAAGTCTATTGGGATTTCAGAATCTCGAAGAGAACGGGTTAAGAATGGTGTTAGTGCGTATTAATGTTGACCCATTGATTTTTTCACTCTCCATAGACCAGTGTCCAAATATTTCCAGGACCAGTCATGAACGGGTCATGACTTGGGTATACAGAGGGTGGGTCTCCTGGCAACAGATTGCATGGATGCTATAAGATTCCCATGCTTGCACGAGTACATGTATGCATCAATATATCATATAATAGGGGCTTTTCAATTGTGTGGACTAGGATACAGCTCTCGTTCTCTCTGACGATGCGAATTGGGTACAGTCGTACATGTCCTCCAGTTCACTATCTTTGGCCTTTTTTTATTTTAGCCGACCGTGTTCTCAGCATATTCACCACAATTCCACACACGTTGATGCAGTGATATGTGAGAACGGAGTACAAGTTGTTTTTGGATGAACGCCAAAACCTCAATAAATGCGTTCAACGGTTCTGGCAGAGAATGTGCGAGTGTGGACCATGCGCATGCGCAGTTTGTCAAAATGACATCACCATGCTCCCGTTGTCTATGCGGACGTGACAATCGAAAAGCACCTGATAACCCAATTGCTGAAGATGATTTGATTTTGGTAATAATAACATCACACGGACACCTAGTTAGGGTTTCTCATAGTATAACTTTTCTCATCATAGTATAACAACGCATCGCATTCTCCATTAAGACCAACGTGATATAACACACATTCTCTAAGTGTTATTTGATACTGCATGTTATGTTATTAGACCTACACAGTCACTTGCTTGCTAGCAGTGAACAAAATACATGGGTGCTCGGGCGAATTCGCCCCCGAAATGCCAAAAAGAGCCCCCGAACATGTGCATAAAGTTCAATTCAAATCAAATTTGGGAATGTTATTTTCATGCAGGCAAGACTGAAAAGTATAGCCCCCGAAAAATAATGTAAATTTGTTCCCTGCTTGCTAGTAATCCTACATTACATTAGAAATGACTACCTTTTATTTCTTGTTTCCTTATACCTCAGAATTATTTTGTGCAGAGGAGCTATGGTATTTATTAAAGGTGTCCAAAGATTGTATACTATGAACGTGTGCCAAGTCTTGAACTGAATAAGTTTGCATTTTGTTGCGCAGAGGAGTTTGGTGTGTGCCAAGAAAAGTTATCTACCAATATAGGGAGAGCTATGGTACTTATTAAGGGTGTCCAAAGATTGGATACCACGAACATGTGCCAAGTCTTGAACTGAATAAAGTTCACATTTTTATGCAAACCCAGTTTTGTGGGCATGGCATCGCAGGTAAGCAAATATGCCAGCCTGCCACAAAACTAGCCCGAGATAGCTGGACAAAGTCCACCCAAGATATCTCCGGTCATTACACGCACCTCCTTACCTTTTACCAGCTATCTTGTTACCTTTTACCAGCTATGCTTAAATACAATATACATTGCATGTCTACTGTCTTCGTTCAAAATGACCCCACATGGCTCGTTATCTTTTACCAGATCTATGCTTAAATACAACATATAGCATGTCTACTACCCTGTTTAAAATGACCCCACAGCCACATGGTCATACCAAGACAGTATCGGTTTCAACTGGATTGTTTTCATAATAAAGACAGGGTAGTCATATGATGTACGGAACTAATAGTTTGGCTGACGTAGGTTGGGTATGTATGTGACCAGTGTGATTTACTGCACCTGGGTTTGAAGTCACCTACGTACAGCAGAGACTTGGGTGGGAGAGGGGGAGGCTGGGAGGGTTCACATTAAAGGGACTTTGTCCAAATGCTCAAAATCCAATTGGAATTCTAGCGGTTCCCTCATACCTTGTTTTATTCGTATTAACAATAAAAGCATGGGACAGGTTTTGGTTTTTCAAATTTCCATTTTGTTCAAAAGATTTTCACGATTAAAGTGTTCAGATATGAAATTATCTACGGGACCTTTTCAGCCGTGTGCAAAGTAAGTGCAATGAGTATAAAGTGAATATCACTTTGCATTTTCGCTCATTTCTCAGCCAAATAACATCCAATCAACTTGAAATTTTCACACATTACTTTCTGGACATATCAGATCACACCAAAACACATTTTATTAACCATGCATCACTTTTTGCACTTGTCAACAAATTTACTAGATCCCTTTAAAGTGATCCATTATCTCCATCAAATGTTACCTAAAATTACTTGGAGCTTTCACACTTTCACTAGCAGTTACTATGTCAGAAAAGCTCAACCACCACTAGAACAAGAAAGGCAATGATAAAATATTGTATGTAAACATGCAGTGCATGCTATTGTGAGCATGTTCAGTTTGAACTTTTGACTTTTGTTCATCTCCTGTTAGCTGACTAGCCATTGACAGAAGTAGGGCTTTTCAAAATGAATTAAATAATTGTTAAATTGTTTTCAATATACAAATAGTTTTGATGTGTACACTAGATTAAAAAAAAAGACATGAACATGCATTCGCATGTCAGGGAACCCTTAAGATTGGGCAGCTTTCAGTGAACCCTTTGAGATTGTAGTCAAAATATTTTGGACAGCTTAAACGTCCATAGTATCAACATTCTGATACTTAGCGCGAATGATCGGGATAAAATATAACATTTCATTTTTGTCACTATATACATGTAGGTAAACATTATCGTTTTCCTTTTTCTTTTTCTAACCTGGTCTCCAGGGCCGGTCATGACCTCAGTTGGGTTGGTGTATCTATCCATACACGTCATCCTCTTCTAATCTTAGACCTTCACAAACAACTACCATAAAGGATCCAGGGACAATTAATCCCTAGAAAACCTGCAACCCATTGTCTCAAAATGATTGTTCCCGCTCTTGCCTGGTCTCCAGGCCCGGTCATGACCTCAGTTGGGATATTGTATATATCCATACACATAAATTATCTTTATCTCATCTTCACCAACTACAGTACTAACACAAAGGATCCAGGAACAAATTACTCCCTAGGAACTCTGCCACGCGATGTCCCAGAATTATTTGTCCAGCTCTTACCTGATCTCCAGGACCAGTCATGACCTCAGTTGCAGATGGTGTATCTATCCATGCTCATCTTGCTCAAGAATGCAATCCTAGATCTTCAACCAAAACTGCCACAGAGGATCCAGGAACAATTATTCCCTAGTAAAAAATGACATTACCCCCCCCCCCCCCCCCCTCCCCATTATTGTCCCAGAAGGTGTCTTACCTGGTCTCCAGGACCAGTCATGACCTCTGTTGGGATGGTGTATCTATCCATGCACGTCTTGCTCTTGCCGTCCTTGATCTTCACCCATAGCACACGGAAGTTTGAGCCTCCAAGGTCAAGCGCCAGAAAGTCGCCATTCTCTGCGGACAACAAAGAAAGAATTGAATTTTTAATTTTAGGGGGCTACTTTTTCAATCTGATAGATATTACATAATACTTCACATACTACCAGGCTATGGTAACTTTGGGTGCTACCTGCTGATTTCAGGGGGCTATTTTGAATTCTATGTAGAATTGTATGCATACCTGTGCCATCGGGCAATGACGTAACGTAAGTCGGCAGCATCTTGATCTTAGCCTCGGCGTTGAGGGCAGCCTTCAAACCCTTGTTCATCTCGTCCTCCAATCTCTCCATGATTTCATACTGCTTCTCTGTGGTCACTGTGAACCGGTCCAGGAGGGCGACAACCTCCTATTGGGACAGAAAGAGGTGAACAAGAACTTGGTCAAAAAGGGTTGGGACAAATAAAGACCCCTGTGAACCCTACAGGCTACACTCACCCTAAGGGTTTATAGCCCCCCCCCCCCCCCCTCCCTCTCATACTGCTTCTCTGTGGTCACTGTAATCAAGTCCAGGAGGACAACAACCTCCTATTGGAACAGAAAGACAGAAGTTATTGATCAAGAACTTGGTTGAAAAGGGTTGGGACAAATTATGAAGAACCCTGTTAACCCCACACCCTCCCTGAGGGTTTATACCCCCCCCCCCCCCCCCCTCATACCGCTTATTTTTTGGTCACTGTGAACAAGTCTAGAGGGCAACAACCTCCTATTTACCTATTGGCAGAGAAAGAGGTAAACAATAATTTGGTCAAAAAGGGTTGGGACAAATAAATACCCCTGTTTATAGCACCCCCCCCCCCCCCCCAATACTGCTTCTCTATAGTCACTGTGAACAAGTCCAGGAGAGCAACTCTAATTGGACAGAAAGAGGACAAATTGATCAAGAACTTGGTCAAAAAGGGTTGGGACAAATACAAAACACTGACACCCCCCCCCCCCCCCCCCCCCCTCATCCCACCCAATAGTCCTGTACTGTGAACAAGCCTAGTATGAGAGCAACAACACCCTTTGGGAAAAAGATGAAGATGAAGAGATATTGATCAAAACCCATAATAACCCTCAAGAGGCTTGACAATTTCCCAATCACTATGTGATGTCATATATATTTAACTACCTGTACTTCTCTCTTTTCATATCAGAACTATCAACATTGACATACATTTAGGGAGGTTTCAAACAGCAATCGGGAAGATAGTTATGAATCACATGCACTACAATGGGGAAAATCTTCGCTTTTAAATCAGGAAGATTTCAAGAGCTTTCTTTGTCAGAATGAATTTGGATCATATGGGTGGAAGGAGGGAGCTATATTTAGATCAGAACTTTGTCTTGCAGATAAGGGGAAGAAACAGGACTGTAATAGACCCCTTGGAGGGTCGACAACCCCTGCAAACATTTAATAGGGTCAGTGGCGTAGCGACCGGGGGAGGGGGAGGGCACACATGCCCCCCAATAATGTGAAGAAAAAAAAACAATAGGAAACTTTAGGGGACAATTTTTGACAAAACAAAGAAATACATTTAGGTGTGCCCCCCCTCCCCCCCCCCCCCCCCCCCCAAGAAAGTTCAGCCTTTTACCAAAACTGTACTACCCCTTTAATCTAGAGTTCAGGCAATTCACAAAATAATGTGACATAATTACCAACATCAAGAGTTCAGGCATTTCATGAAATAATTTGACATACTACCAAAAACAACAACATCAAGAGTTCAGGCATTTCATGAAATAATTTGACATACTACCAAAAACAACAACATCTAGAGTTCAGGCATTTCTTTAAATAATGTGACATACAGTACTGCAAAAAACAACAACATTTAGAGTTCAGGCATTTCATGAAATAATGAGACATTATACTACTAGTACAAAGAAAACCATCTTGAGAGATACTCATTACAGCACACTTACGTCATCTGTCATCAGGTTATCAGGAGACTTGAAAGACAAAGACAATATTAAGTGGAAAACGCAACAGATAAAAGAAATCAACAGGCATTATGTAAGAGCTGGATCGTACTATACTTAATCAAAATAGAACCACTGCTGAGAGATTAAAGTATAAAGCCTTGAAGTTTTGTTTAATTAGGCTTTTCTGTTTTCATGGTTTTGTAAGTGACTTTTTGATGACCTTTTGCTGATTGTATAACTACACAATTCAGTGTATAGCACTACAGTTCTTCCTAACCATTCATAAACTGCCATTTTATCCTATTTATAAACAAGCTAAAAGATTATTAATTATTAACTCAGAAAATCAGGCTATATTCCCACTTGCAAATTAAATCTATATGTAATAATGGAAATGGTGCGGAAATATTGGTACAGCGTGTGCTCTCCAATGAGTGGGATCCAGGGATCGAAACTATCTAAACCAAGTAAGTCTCCCCCTAATCAAAATAGCATAACTTTTTAACAAAAAGGTTTTGAGCAAAATAACTTGGCAGGATTGTTCCTACACCTATTGACTAACTTCTGTGTGAAAATGAGATTGATCCGTCGAATCATGCATGAGTGATCACACATTAAAGGCAAAATTGTCACTTTTCAAAAGTCACAAGAGTCATTTTTTGGGGTCTGTGAAACAAGATTTTGTTTCTGGTGTATGTTTAAGTGCTGTTGTTGTATCATCTATCGTTTGACCATGACACGACGACTACCTCTAAATGTTCACACAACATGTGATGATACAGTACATGTTGGTAACAATACCTGATGTCAATTCATTTAATAAACTGAATGGATTTTGCAATTTCAGGAGGGTTGAACATAGCAATTTTTCCCCTAAAATTGTTCTCAGCCAACCGTGAACAAACGTGAAAAGTGTCAGGATAGGTGTGAGGGAGTCAAACGATGGATAACAGCACTTAAACATACACCAGAAACAGAATTCGCCAAAATCTTGTTTCACAAGCCCCCAAAATGACTCATGAATGAATGTGACTTTGGAAAAGTGACAATTTTGCCTTTAATGTGTGCTCACTCATGCATGACTCGAAGGACCAATTTCATTTTCACACAGAAGTTAGTCAATAAGTGTAGGAACAATCCTGAGAAGTTATTTTGCTCAAAACATTTTCGTTAAAAAGTTACTCTATTTTGATTAGGGGGGGGGGGGGGACTTACTTTTTTTTTGTTGGGTTTATATTCCCAATTGTGTTCCTCAGTAAGACAATTAAATAAGTACTGTATATAAAAGGGGGACCTGGAAGGATGGGAACATGGTTCTTTAGCACTGTGCTCCTAACGGGTGACTGGCTGGAATACTCGCAAGCCCAAGGGAGTGGAAAAATGTGCGTGCATGAATGATTGCAGTGTGTATCCATTGACCAATTATAAGCAATGTGATACTCACATGAATACTATAGTAGCACTATATATCAATTATCAGTATTATTTAACAATTAACATGCATGGGGAAATGATCGAGGTATACAAATTTACAACTTACGCTAAAATCAAAGATACATTTTATTTCTTACTAAGTATGCTAGCGTATTTGCTAACTAAACTAGCTCACTCTTTGAAAAATAATGTCAGATTTGGTCCCCGTTCGTTCCCCGTGAAGTAACCAAATTCAGTCTCGGATACTAAATTTAGATGATTATGAACAATTTAGTATCCAATTTCAGATACTTTTGAGTATATGATCGAAAAGCATTCTGCTTAATGCTTTAATTTCAATTCAATCCTAAATATCTTCATAATTAGCAGGGAGACAGTTGAGATAATCAAAAACTTATTTCATCCTATCCTCAGTCATACGAGTACAACTACTGAAGCGTTCTTATTTCAACCACTAACTCTGTTAAAAATGAAGCTAGCCACAACGTCCAAAAATAACACACACAACTATCCCCCTAGTTTTCTAGTAAAAGTAATGAGAACCGCCCACATAATAACACGGCTAGATAAATACTCCCGGGCACGCACACGTGTTTCACGCCTTCGCCACAGCTCGGCAGCACAGATGATGCTCAGCCTGCGGCGGCGCCTGCAGCTGCATCCATCCCTGGCCCATCCACTGCGAGTACCTAGCCGGCCCGTCCCGGCCGCCGTCCGGGCTCGCCGGCGAGCCTCGACCGAACACGGGCCCACTAAACAAACTTAAATTGAAAGAGCACAATGTTATGGTTCCATTGTTCGTACTTACCGGAGAAAAGCTCGGATTTCCTACACCTGGCATTTTATGTGATATTGTTGGGAAGTTCTTTCCAAAGACGCAAAATTCAGGAATCAGCACAACAGGCACTTTCTTAGAAACAAGCAGTCATTCAAGAATCAAGTGAAGTTACGAAAATGATATGCAGATAGCTAGCTCAGTTCGATATTATATTGTCGGCATATATCGCGCGCGCGCGCGTGTACTTAAAATAAATTGTATGTATTTTTTACGGAATAGCGACGGGTGCGCCGCGCGCGCGCCGTCCGCACTAGCAGACGACTATACTCGCGCTTGAATGTTGTTGTTGTTGTTGTTGTTGTTGTATATCATATGCATATGTAGTTTATAGTTCACTTCGATAGATTCGGTGGCCTCAGCTCGTAGCTGGATGCGCTCTGATTACATTCGAGTCCATAAAATAGCATAATATTATTTTGAAAAATAAGATTCTAGAATGAATAGAGACAAACGCTTTGGAACCCCGCTCGATAGGGCAGTTGCAGGGTTGCCAACTTTGGAGCTAGAGGTGAGAGTGAGACTTGGCGAGGGAGCGAAGCGACCGAGGGCCGGTGGAACGGGGAGGGGGGTTGTCCCACTCCCAGGCCCATGGTAGGGGGCTTTTGTATTTTTAAAAACTTAAAGGGCAATGGAAACCCCAAGCAAAATGTTTGCTTTCATAGACTTGAAGAATAATCTCTGAAAGTTGGAGCATAATCGAGCCATAAACAAGAAAAACTATGGCTCTTTGAAGATGCCCATGTATTCCTATGGGGAACTCAAATTGGCAACGCACTCTGATAAGTGTGTGGACAACTCCCCATATGTTTTGTACACAAATGTGCCCATTTTTACAGTTTCTTCATAGTCACATTTTTCCATTCCCCCCAACTCATGATATGTTGTGTACAAAAGTATTCTACAAAACATATGTTGAACTCGAACGAAGGGTAAACATACATTTTGAGAAAATTGAACAAAATTGAAATTTTGTGTACAAAGTGTATGGGGAGTTGTCCACAACTTTGCCAAGAGTGCGTTGCCAATTCGAGTCACTCGAAGAAATACATGGCTCTTTTTCAAAGAGCCATAGTTTTCTTATTTCTTGCCCGATTGTGCTCAAATTTTCAGAGACTATTCATTATATCTAGTGTCTTATAGTGCATACAACAATTTGTCTGGATTTCATTGTCCTTTAATATTGTAAATTTCGGATTTGACATTTTCTCTAACTGGGTAAGTGTGTCATGATCCGAACGACTAGGAAATCATTGCTTTTTTTCTGAAGAAAACATAAATTATGAAATATGCAACCCCCCCCCCCCCCCCCCAATTTTTAATTTATTTTTGTGTCAAGTGTCATACATTCAAACATTACACCGAATGCCACATTATTTATGACCCAACAACATGAACAATATACAATTCTTTAGTGCAGCAAAGACCGATTCACCAGGGAGTGAAGCGACCCGAGGGGGTGGAGGGTGTGGGAGGTGGGGGAGGATGTGGGAGGGGGGTGCTAATTGTCCCCCCCCTCCCACGGTATGGGAATTTTAGCTTTAGAAAAAAAAAATTTTACTTGAGATTGTGAAATTTGGTGCATACCTAGGAAGGAATTTTGACTTAAAGGAACTAAAGAATACAACGTACATGTACTTTGGCACTTATTCCAAAGTTGACGACTTGTAAAATAGGTCCTGCCGAAAAAAACTCCATGAAAATAAACACAGTAGTGATTTTAGACTAATTTTCTGATGCCAAATCTCACTTAGCAGCCAGTTTACGCCCGCCCACATTTAGGTCCAGAATCGGCAGCGTGATTGACATGTGATTGACAATTCATTGGCTTGCGTCATCTTACAGAATTTAGTTCATTAGTCCGTTCTTTAGATGACGTCATATTTTGGCGATTTAAAAGGGGCGTTCCCAGGACAATTAGATACAGTCAACTCCGCGTAAGTCGAAGTCGCATATATCGAATAATCGCGTAAGTCGACGATTATAAAAATTCCCGATTTATTGTCATACACTTGCGTGTGTTATTCCTCTGCATAAGTCGATTTGTGTAAGCCGAATTGTCGTCTAAGTCGATCAAATTCCTGGTACACTTTCAAACACAAAACATGAAATTCGCATCCGCGTAAGTCGAAGCAATAATTTACTGACACTTGTCCAGCTCCCTAAACGTCAACACGCTCCTATACGTCAACATGCTCCCTTAGCTACCTGAAAATTAGTTCGAACAGTGCGTATGGTACGGTGGTACCGGCGTCACATGTCACCACACTCGTACGAGCGCGCGCGCCTGTACTGTACTGCATTATCGACCGCTCTCTGTAGGGTAGCAAAAGGGGGGGGGGGGTGGGGGTAGGGCTGGATAAGGGGATATCAAGGAATATATATTACCTCCTTGGTTTAAGGGTTTTAATTAGAAATGAACA